>JALPQI010013614.1:0-29653 GCA_025490895.1 Thaumatotibia leucotreta | reverse complement strand
TACATCATTATCTTTAAAATTCTATCATGTACCAATAGCAATCAGAATCTTAACGAAACGGTAGGTACACCACCACCGGTAGCCAACTTTTTTTTCATAGAATTTTAGAACGTTCCCAATTCTGTAAGATTTTGACATTGCATTGCTATTATTTATTTAATCCCATAGTTTCTCATTCAGGCCCGAGTGCCAGCCCTGCACCTACAATGCAGCTCATGCAAATGCACCCAATTTGCATTTACACGTGTTACAGGTTAATTTTCATGTAGTCCGTTTGCTATATGTTACTCTGTCGTAATAAATAACTGGCGTTCCCACACTATGATAATTATTTTAGGGCGAGAGGAAATTTGTTGATAGTCGTTACTATTAAAATCAACGGGAAAATGATAAATAGTTATTTGTTATACAAGGGTGCAAAGTTGTATTTTACCCGCGAGTATGAAATTGAAACAATTGTTTTAACATACGAGAAGTAAATAGTTATTTGTTATACAAGGGTGCAAAGTTGTATTTTACCCGCGAGTATGAAATTGAAACACGAGCAAGCGAAAGGATTCTATAGTTGAACCACGAGCGAAGCGAGTGGTTCTAAAATATAATCCTGAGCAGCGAGTGTTTTAACATACGAGAAGTAAAATACATTTGCACCCGTGTGTAACACAAAACTTTTCCCCTCACTATAGCGAGGAAACTCGAAAAAGGTAATTATTTGTTCACATTACAATCATCATCGGGTTAGTGATAATAATTTTCCAAATGCATCATGTATTTAATGCAAGATTTTGTCGCAGTAAACTTACCACGAAAAAGTAAACGCAGCACGATTTTAACACATTCCTGTAGTTGCACACCAACGCCAATGCATTATTAAATCATTCTCATTCATTATTTTTACAAAATTATAACAGAACACCCTGAAAGTTGTTTAGTTTAATATTTTTATGCGTGTTCGAGTCGGTAAATAAAGATTATAACCTATAATATTCTTTGACAATGTTGACGTTGACATTTTCTGCGTTTTGTGATTGCATCTAGTCATCTTATCATCATTCACTAAAACAATTGTTACTTATGGAATTTTAGGATTTATATGTTAAAATCATCATATTATATAAAGGTTTGTATTTTACACTAAATTCTCAAACAAATTATTTAATTATCATTAATATGGAACAATTTCCATGAGCATTTGACGTTTTGTTATTCCAAAACCAAGATCATTACTTTGCCACACAAGTGAATAATATGCGTTTTTACACGTTCGTATTAAAGGATAAACGAGCACTTTACGAGCTAGTGAGGGGAAAATACATTTGCACCCGTGTGTAACACAAAACTTTTCCCCTCACTATAGCGAGGAAACTCAAAAAAGGTAATTATTTGTTCACATTACAATCATCATCGGGTTAGTGATAATAATTTTCCAAATGCATCATGTATTTAATGCAAGATTTTGTCGCAGTAAACTTACCACGAAAAAGTAAACGCAGCAAGATTTTAACACATTCCTAACGCCAATGCATTATTAGATCATTCTCATTCATTATTTTTACAAAATTATAACAGAACACCCTGAAAGTTGTTTAGTTTACTATTTTTATGCGTGTTCGAGTCGGTAAATAAAGATTTTTGTCAGCCTCTGTAGCCTAGTTGGTAGTGACCCTGCCTACGAAGCTGGAGGTTCCGGGTTCGAATCCCGGCGAGGGCATTCTTTGTGTATTTATTTATCACAAATGTTTGTTCCTTGGTCATGGCTGTGTATGTATCTAAGTATCTATCTATTATATATATCGTCGCCTGGTACCCACAACACAAGCCTTAATTGAGCTTACCGTGGGACTAGGTTGATTTGTGTAAGATGTCCCCAAGATATTTATTATAATTTATTTATTTATTATTATTATTATTTATTTATTTATTATTATTATTATTTATTTATTATAACCTATAATATTCTTTGACAATGTTGACGTTGACATTTTCTGCATTTTGTGATTGCATCTAGTCATCTTATCATCATTCACTAAAACAATTGTTACATTAGGATTTATATGTTAAAATCATCATATTATATAAAGGTTTGTATTTTACACTAAATTCTCAAACAAATTATTTAATTATCATTAATATGGAACAATTTCCATGAGCATTTTACGTTTTGTTATTCCAAAACCAAGGCATTACTTTGCCACACAAGTGAATAATATGCGTTTTTACACGTTCGTATTAAAGGATAAACGAGCACTTTACGAGCTAGTGAGGGGAAAATGATATTTCTAGTTTCGAGTCTTTCGACCGGTTAACGATAAAGAGTTAGTTATATTTTTGACGTTTTCATTAATATTCAACATTGGAATTGACGTCACAAATTTTGTTTTCTCTCTACCTACGTCATATTTTTGCAATCGTAGTGGATTTGTCGTTGTTGGTGGTTGGTGGATTATGGGGCTATTTTTTGGTAGAACACGATATAAATTTTTGGTCTCCAATTGTACGAATCGGATGCTTAGAAACTTTAGATTTGCATACATTTCTACCTTTGTTTTCATACTTTTGACCTGGGGTGTAAGACATAAAAATATGAACAATATTTACGTCTAGCCCGAGGCTACGGCTCGGCTTGGTTTTCACACATTTTTATAATTGATTATTAGATAGCCTTAATAGATAGGTACTAAATGTACTAAACTTTTGTAAGTACAACAACAATAGGTATCTACTTTAAAACATGTATCTTAACGATAATTATCTGACACTACTGGAAATGTGAAACAGTAAGTACCGTTTCAAATCCAAACAAATGAGCCATCTACACCCTGATTGACATTTCGTTTATAAAGAGACCGTTCAAAACACCTCAGAACATTTGTGTCATAAATCCATAAAATTCATCGTTTTGTTACAACCAGAGTTATAAAAGTCGCGTTATGTTGAACATTTACAAGGGCCTCGTATAAATTAAACCATTCATTTGAGGTGATTTTGGAGTTTTATGAGGCTAATAGGAAGCAGTTCCTCAGTCTCGTTAGTTGGAAGATTTGTGGCCGTTATTCAAGATACTCGAGTTTCGAGTCATAAGGCACCCCCCACACTACCGTTTTTTGAGCGTCGGCACTCGGCTTTCCACCGTGACAGTTCTTCCAGACAGTTCTAGGTAGACAGATCAGTAGAAATGTATGCAAAGGCGATGCAAATCTGCGCAACATCTCCTTGATGCTGCGACGCCATTTGATCATCAAACAAGGCTAATATATGTGGCACGGAGTGGAGACGCGACGTCTATCAAGGATTCGTGATATTTAAGTAGTAAAGAGCGAATTACACCTTAAATTTTTCTAGATCAGTCATGGCGAAGAGTCGTGCCGTAAAACTCTTTTAGGGATAATATTATATAACCTTCATTGATATATTCATGTAAATGAAGAAGATGCAAAATCACCTTTAAAGCTGATGCTGGGGAAACACCGCTAATCGCATCGACATAGCGTTGACGCTGCGTAAATATAGCGCCGCCGCTTCTTGGACAGGCCTCCTATCGCGAGCATTGAAGTTCGCAATTTTCGGGGATTTTTCTCTGTCACTCTAATGACACCTTCGTTGGAGTGACAGAGATAAATCTCCGAAATTTACGTTCTTCAGTGTTCGCGGTAGTAGGCCTGGTTACGCTTTAAAGACGTTAGTGTGTGGGTAGCCTTATGACATCTACGAGTAATAAACAGAGAAACAACACGAAAAACTATTGATGTTATACGAAAAGTAATTAACCCGCATTCTGCCACGCAAAGTAAATTAATTATTTATTTATGCTTAGAGACAGCAAAAGGTTATTGGCTTCTTATTGAGTAGGTATGATGGGACAGATAATTTATGGATAAACATCTGTTTCAAATTTGCTTATAAAATCCACCTGAGGCCCACTGTTCTTGCTTTTCCACATTCTCGTTCACTATTCATATCATCCCATCATCCTTGTCACGCGTTTATGTTTTGTAAAGGTGCATTTAGACCAAACGGGCGAATGCTCAGTCTATCCCCCAATCTACGGAATCAACGAATTTCGACGAATCACGTTTTGTGTAGCGAACGAATTTCGTAGAGTGGGGGATAGAATGAGCATTCGCTCGTTTGGTCTAAATCCACCTTTAGAATTACATTTTTCGTTTGCTTATTTTTTAATAACCTCCCGCGGATACGTAAGTAAAAACACCTCGTAGTAATGATTACCGTTTTAAGTCAAGATACTTCTTCCTTACGTGAAGATTATAATTCTGTATGTCAACAGACCATTCCCCAATTAGTAACCTGAATTCCTTCATAAATCAAGGACAGGCAAAAGATTGATGGCCAAGGATCTAGGGAAACGTTACTCTTTTAACTGGTGCCGTAAATTGTAGGTACTAATTATACGGTCAATATAAATGTGGGACATTTTAGGCAAAAGATTGGAACTTTTAAATGTCACAGAACCAAAAGGAAAGAAGCAAGTAGCCATTGAGGTCTCCAATAGGGTCTTAGGTGATAAATATTAGTTATATTAGTTGTTATAACCATACCGCAGAGATGATTCCTTTATTACGAACGTACCTACTCAATCAATAGGCATGATTCAAGTTAATTCAACATCTTTTTCGAACTATCAAAACTATCGCCACTATGAAGTTTTATATAAAATACACAAAAATTACGTCACGTCTTTATACTGCCAAATGACCTCTTTTAAGTTCATTCCAATTAATAAATAGAAGTACAAAAATTACGGAAATTAATTTTAATAATAATTTTTTCGTGCGTAATGTGCATTTATTTTAACAGGAGTCTTGATCCCTATACTAGAGAAACATCAGTAGCAAAATCTTTGACACATTTCAGTAACATATAAAATAAAATCAGGTGGTAACAAATCATGGTCTGGGTGCTCCGTCACGGCTAACGAAGGGACAAACTAAGTATAAAGACGTAGGCGTAAGGCTGGTATCCACGAGCATTCAAATGGCTTTAAAATACAACGTAGATCCACATCAGGAAAAGTATAAAAAAACGTAGAAATGTATGCAAATCTAAAGTTTACAAAAAATACATTCGTGCAATTGGTGATCCACCAAAGGATGAAAATTAGGTAGTCCAAAATATTCAAAAATAAAATTGGGAGATTGCAAAAATATGATAATTGTGCACCTACCTACAGAAACAAGATTTTACTTAGTCTTCTACAAACTTTAATTTGAAGTAGGTACACAAGACTAACCAAAGACACTCTTAGCCCAGCCGTACACCTGTAAGTTCTTACGTAAGTTTTAGGGACTGGGGTATGGCTATACTAAGGAATGAGATAGTGATATTTACTTCTCATTTCTTAGTATAGCTCCGTCCCTATAACTTACATAAGAATTTACAGGTGTACGAGCGCTCTTAGCAATGTATTAGGAAAATATGAACAACGCGTAAAATTAAACGGCAAATAAAATTTAAAAAAGGGTACTGAAACGTCCATATACACAATAAAATTATTAAGCACATTTAGTTCTCAACTCAAGCATTTCATTTACGCGTACGAAAGTCGTCGTTCATTGTAATCTCAAAATTGCGAGAACAATAATACTAAAATGCATGTGGTTACAATAATGTAAGATTAAACGCGCGATGTCGGCGGCGCGGTAAAAATAAACGCGTAAATTACGTTTATCGCCACGCGGTGATACGCGATATACGCGTAAGTATGGACGCGTGGCGTCATTTTAAAACGCATCACTGAAAATCAGTTTTTACATTATAATAAAGGTATTAAAATAGGTCTTTGTTGGTACTTTTTCAGTAACTTTCCTTAAGGTGGGTTTACACCAAACGAGCGAATGCTCTTTCTTTCCCTCTACGAAATCAACGAATTTCGAGACGAATTACGTTTTGTGTAACGAACGAATTTCGTAGAGTGGGGATAGAATGAGCATTCTCTCGTTTGGTGTAAACCCACCTTGAGTTATAGGTTTTGTAAACCTATTCTGGTTAATAAATGAGTATGCTGTTCACAGTAACAGACAACTCGACCAATTTTATAGAAAGGTTAGTTTCTCCCTACTAATTCTAAAATTGTACGTTATTAGTAGCAACTAAATACACGCGAGTAAAATTTTTAGCCCTAACACATTTTAAGCATAATAATATCAAGATCATATTAAACTTAAGGTACCTAAACTAAACCAATAAGTTAATTAGTTCAGTAAAAAAAATATTAGTATTACAACTATTACATCATAATCGCCTTGTTATTTTTGTTAATGCCAAATGGGTTGTATATTGTAAACAATTTCAAAACAACTTTAAATATTTTGCATCTTTGTATAAGGTACACGTAAACTACAGTATGTCAGTAATAATACTAACCCACCGCACTAAAACAGTGGCGCCGATACTAAATCACAATACAAGCAAGTATAAAGCTGGGTTCACACTCCTCAAGGATATCAAGTGAAGCATTTGTAAGTCGAAGTTCAATAATTTTTGAACACTGTTAAGAAAACACAGTATAAAATACGGACAAAAGCAACGAAAATTTTGTAGAAAAAAAGGTATAGTTAAACTAAGGGTCAATGGTTATATTAAATCACAAAAAAAAACTAAAAAGGGTAATTAAGTAACAGATTTATGAAAATGCTATTGCAACCAGCGGGCTTTTGGTCGTTATTAGAGGATATACGTACCAGTCACAGGTGATAGGATGAAATTACAACAATAACAAATCATGGGAGAGTTAGAGTGTTCCTTAAGATGCGTCATGAAGTTAGCAAGAGATTGAGCTCACCTTATGTCAACAGGTGGAGAATACTTACATTGGTTTAACATTCACTAGAAACGAAAAAAGGAAAAAAAATAGTACATAAAAACCGACTTGAACCGATTACTCCAAAATCCACGATTTATTTCCATCATTGGTTTCCTCAAATCCTACTTTCTGAATGCTAATTCTTGTAAATAAATGAAAATTACTAAAAGCGCCATGCATGTACCTATTTGAAGAGATCCCTCGATTTCTCCAAGATCCCACCATCAGACCCCAACTTGGTGCCAACGAGACCATTTAGGGTTATGCACGTTCGATCACAAAAAAAATCGGTTCTCGATTATCGGAGATATCGGGTAACATACATACAACAAAAAAAATCGGTCGCATTGAGAACCTGCTCTTTTTTTTGAAGTAGGTTAAACAGTATGGCCGTTCCGTGTTCCTTATTCCCCGCTTGGTGTGGATCCAGCATTATGGTCATCAAGCAAATCTCTATCATCCTTTGTCGGCGGCGAGCCACATAAACCACGGCAATGTATTAGGTATGCGTTTAGCCGATTTGCGCGCCTTGGGGCGGGCGGCCTTATGGAGCCTCTGATTTATACGGCGTTAGTGTCTTTATGTCTTTTGATTGGAAGGTTCGGGAAAAGGTGATACAAGTAATGCAGCTTATGCGCTTTGACAAAAAAGGTACCTATAATTATATTGAAACAAAGTTGGATATTGGTTAAAGTTTGGCGTAAGTAATGCTGTTATTGCATAGTTATTAGTATACAATTGTATTTAGATTATTCGTTTTCCTTTAGAGTAGGTACATTTGTTACCACTCCAACTCTTCCCGCGAGTGTCGTAAGAGTCGACTAAGGGATTAAAGTGTCACTGACCATTCTTTGCCCCTGGCTAGTCTGTGGCCATGAATAAGCCCATTTCAAATAATAATAAAAAAAAGATTGATGATGGGCAGAAGCGTCATCATAGTGGACACATTACTGCGATCGCCAATCCGCTTGCCCTGCGTGGCGATTATGGGCATTTAAATTATCTTCTAATGTGTCTATACGCACAATTAATAGGAGAGGCCTACGTCCAGCAGTAGACTGAGATAGGTTGATGATGTGATATTATGTGGGGGTAGATACTATGAAATGCAGTATGCTTAGCACATGATTGGCGCGACAGTATTTCGCCGCGAGATAGTCTATCCGTCCCTTTTTTGTTAATATAGCTTGTGAAGGACGGACATCTATCTCGCGGCGACATACTGTCGCACCAATCATGTGCTAAGCCTGCTGGTAACATTATTGCGTACCGTTGTCTGAAAAGTTAATAAGCTATTCCTAATTATTTCACCGTTAGCTCTGGAAGGAACTAATATGTAACTTTAAGCTAACATAATGTGCGATAGCGTTACATGCATTTAATTAGCAAGACAAGGACGCCACGTTATCTGCTCCGCCAATCACGCGGTACACGCTTTACATTTTCTACATTATGTATTTGGGTGATTCTTATTCTTACATTTTTTTCTGTGATATGTAAGAATCGAATATATTTTGTGGGAAAATATATAAAGTGTGTATTAATTCACGTAGTCAATTACCACTAATATCATGTCAGAGCATCATTTTTGCCATAAAGTTATTAGCCAGCTATAAAAAAAAATTGCTAACCCCAAAATGTCACGGACCGTGTTGTGTGAGATTGCCGAATTCGAAAATATAATATTTTTTTCTGGTGAATTGTCAAATTCTCACGCAAAATATTACAGCATTTATGCAAAATTAATGTTTGATTTATAAGATAATACTAAAGAAATCTTAATAACCATTACTATTTATGATTTACATCAGAATAAAATGTGTGAGTAGTTTTTGTGTCACGACCGTGTACGTTACTATAAAAATACGGATCTCTGTAAAAAAGTGTCTTTAATATTGGCAACCCTTTTTATGTTTTTTTAGAACAGCAACATTGTGTTGTTGTCAAATTTGCAAATAACTAAACGTTGTGTGTGTCTCAAGAAAAATTTCTCCGTATTTTTTTATAAAAAGGGACAAACTTAACACGTCAACGCCGTGTTTGGCTTTTAAACGTAAGTAACAATGTCACACTATTGTTTGAAACATAACATGTACCTCACACAGTGTAGTTCCTGATAATTAATTAAGATTTGTGAGATCATGGCTAGCTTTTAGGTTATATCGAACACGTCTCAAATTATCACAACCACGATATGAAAAATACGTCACGGCCATGGACTTATTGAGTACGTGGTTGTAACATATATAACACGTGGTCGTGACATTTTCGTTTCATTTAGATAATCTACGGATTTAAACTGTTATTATAGATGATTTAGAATATTTAGTATACACTATTTATTGAGCACTTTTATTTTGTCCATTTTCCCATGGATTTGAAAAGTTTCTGGCCTGACATCTGACATAGAAACAAGTCGTTTTGTGTTATATTTTTTATTTACTTTTCAACATAGGCTCCTTGTAACTTGTAAGGCTATACTATACAATTGTCCCTACGATGCTCCCATGATTTTAACAAGGCCAAGTAGTAGTTGCCGTCTTGCTCTTCAAAATAGGCCCCAATTACCCCTTCGTTCTTGAAAATCTCTGTCCACCGAGCAAAGATTTGTATCTGGCATATTAGAAATGTTGTAGGTATTGTTTCAGGAAATCAGTAATTATAAAAAAACTTATGGATTAAATGGCGCCAATTTTGACATTTAACATCAGAAAAAAGTAAGGTTGTAGTACCAAGGAGGTTTTTTAAAAAGTTATTCTCCATTGTCAGACCAGAAACTTTTCAGACGACCCTTGTTAAAGGGATATGTAAATAATTATTTACTGTTTTGAAGAAAAATACAAATAAATACTGTTAATGAAACCATTTCGTTGCTTTATTTTATTGCTTAATCATAATAAATTATGATATTACGAATTTAATAACATCAATTTTATTTTAACATTTATTGGAAAAAGTCACGTCCGTGTCATACATTGTCACAACCGTGTTTACATGGTTTTTTTGCCTTTTCCAATGGTATTAAGCTTATCCAGATTCATCAAGAATATGCTTTTGGTATATTTTATTGATTAATCATAATACATTATGATATTACGAATTTAAACACATCAATTTTAACATTTATTGCAAATATGTCACGTCCGTGTCATACATTGTCACAACCGTGTTTACATGCAATTTTTTTTTGCCTTTTCCAATGGTATTAAGCTTGTCCACATTCATCAAAAATATGCTTTTGGTATATACTTTGGATGTACATTGCGAAAAACAGTAAAGAAAAAAAACTTTTTTATTTTCTTTTGCTGAACTTTTTTTAAGAATCACCCATTTATTGTATACAACACATGTGTCTTATATTTTTTTATGTGACGAACAGACAACTGAGCTCCCAGCCCACCTGATGGAAAGCTGGAACTGAGGCCTGTATTTTTTCTCACTTTTTGACATCTATGTTCATGCCATAATGGCACCAACGCCGTTAAATAGACTTTTTCTACTGAGTAACAATTAGAAAAAAAAACAATTGGTAATAACTCTGAAACTAGGCGATATCCAGAAAAGTTTATATGACATTATAGTTTCTGAATGTGGTCAGGAATAAACTGTTGAAATCGGTCGACTTTAAACAACCCACGATGCATAAATAAGTAAAGATTTTAAATTATGCAGTCGATACATGTTAAATTGTTGATACCTGACGATAGTGATGATTGGAACTCAACATCTAAATTAAAAAAGTAATAAGCGTTGAATCAAATATGCTAATAGTGTTTTAATGTAATTAGTAATCTAATTAACAGTCTTTAAAAATAAGTACTTTAATGAAATGATGCAAGTCTATCAACAAGCCATCATCAGTAGTCGTGAGAATCGGAATGTCGTAACATTCAAAATAGACAAATTTATATTTAAATATAACGGAAGCCGGCTATACTGTAAACGAATTGATAACTTAACTTATCAGTCTTATTACTAATAATGAATTGGATTGATAAGTAGTTATCTAATGGATTTAATTCGTAATTACTGGAGATGGGATTTGAGAGGATGAATTTTTATGGTAGGCGGCAAATGAGCGTATGGGCCGCTCGATGGTGAGCAACTGAGCAACTACTCAACTAAATTAGTTAAAAGCTCAATTATTGGCCGTCTCTTGGTAATTAGCTACTTTACCTTGTGTTAAAAACTTTCACATGTTTTTCACTTTTTTAATAGGTGGCCATCAGTAAATATCATCTACGCAAGCAGGGAGACAATAAAGGGTGACGCAATATTTACTGTTCAATTATTTTTTTAAAGAGTTGAGCCTTAGTGAAATTAATTTTTCCTTTTGTTCATCGTTCTTTATTTTCGAAACTGTACAATTTAATACATAAATCTTAAAATACATAAATTAAATCTAACTAATTTAAGTAACTCTTGTGGCATTGTAGCGAGGATGCTGGCGGCATTTCCTCAATTCGCAATGCTGATGTGTTGTGTGAGGAAGTCGCCCGCTCTTCGGTCTTTAGTTAAGTCAACCAGACGTTTCGCGGTTTCAGCGAACAATTTGCGTGCACTGGCCCCATGAACCTAAAGTTTCTACGCCAAGCGGTTTAAAATTGAATTACTTTTACTTATGGGACTAACATCTGAATTCGTACTTTATTTAAAATGAATAATAAATA
This sequence comes from Thaumatotibia leucotreta, assembly GCA_025490895.1. NCBI lineage: Eukaryota > Metazoa > Arthropoda > Insecta > Lepidoptera > Tortricidae > Thaumatotibia > Thaumatotibia leucotreta. The sequence goes on along the minus strand of JALPQI010013614.1, from coordinate 18,163 downwards.
TAAAATGTCATGTCAACCTGTATTACGTGTAAAATTCAGGTTTTTAGCACGTAATATCTCTCAGGTGAGTTAGCTTGTTATCACTGTTATTAACACTATACAAAGTAAGGAGTTATTCTTCTTAATTGTATTAATTGTGATGAATAAAACATGGCGCAGAACCCGAATTGTCTCAAGGACGACCAAATCTGGTATTTTAGGGTTGCCGACTTAATAAAACAACGGTGTCGAGACATGGACGTTCACAATGAGGGTTTTCTGTTGACATTTTCGAGAATACCATGGAGCGTGCCATGCTCGGCATAAAGCTAAAAGATTTTGCCGGTGTAATTACTGGCATAGAGGCAATCCATTTAAGTCCTCAGGGCCGCGCATAGGCGATTTTTTTGTCACTATGTCCATGGGCTCAGTTCCCGCAAAAAACTAAGTTAAGAACACCAATATTCGACGTCCAATCCGCGTACGTCGATCGATACGCGTACGGCGTACGCGTACGGCGACGATGTCAGGGATACTGTGTTCAAACTCAAGTGGAGCAATGTGGACAATACATACGAATATATATATGACAATGTATTATATAGAAAATGATTATGAAAATATTGAAAATTCTTAATAAATAACAAAATATGAAAACAGTGGTAACCCTACTGCTTTACCAAAAAAAGACAGAACTGATTTAAACGTGTCTTTCCTAAAAACCGTACCACGGGTTGTCGATCAATAAAAATAAACTACGTAATCCTTTTAAGCATAAGAATAATATTTTCTATTTACTCGTACTTACAACACCTATGTTATTATTATAAAATTTTATAACACATTAGTATTTTTTTCAAGTTTTCTTTTATTTTAATTAAGACACATTTAATAAATAAAAAATAAAAGTAACAGCATCGATATTAAATTTTTCATTACAATTGGTGTTTTTTAAGCGCTAGAGCGAGAAGCGGTTAATTTTTTATCAGGTCGAAACTTCAGAGAGACAGAATTCAGAGAAATTCTTTACAGAAAAACATCGTACGATACACATACGAAAAGGAGACTTCATTTTTTCGTACTTCTATCTCAATGTACTATTTTCTCGTTTATTTTGTTGGGTGTTCGGCATGCAGCATTTATTAAGGTTATTTTTCAGGTCAGTTACTGCATCCTTCAAACAGGAACCAACAGTCATCATCACAAATTTAAGAGCTTTGCTCTTGTCGGTGGAGCTCTCGCCACTCTGTCCTTGTCTCTGCTACTGTTTTGAGCTCCTGATACGTCACTACTTTAACGTTCTCTTTGGCTTGATCTAAAAATGCACGTCTTGGCTTTCCTCTCTCTCTTCTTTTTTCAATTTTGCCTTCAATTATAGTCTTTATAAAGTTGTCATGACGTATCAGGTGCCCCAACATGTTTCCTCTTCTGTTCTCTATCGTTTTCAACAAGCTTCTTGTCTCACCTACCAAATTCAACACCTCTTCGTTAGTCTTTTTTTCTGAACCAACAGTAGCGCTGCATAATTATTGCTGCACAATTTGGCGGTACATCATCTCGCTAAGTGAGTCTCGTCCGACACGGGACCTGTTTGCGCGTGCGCACCTGACTGACACGGACCGGCTGTTTCGGGAATTTCCTCTTCATTAACCGACTTCAAAAAAGGAGGTTCTTGATGCGACTGATTTTTGTTTCTAGAGTATGTATTTAATGCTGTACTTAGCAACGTCTGGCTTCGTTTTTCAATAGATGTAACAAGTATTTAAATAATGAATTATAAATATTGGATGTCACATACCAAAGAAAAAACGACCAAGATCACTAACGTTCGAGGAGGTCCCATCTCGGACTTTGGTGATCTTGGTAATTTTTTCTTTGGTATGTGACATCCAATATTTATAATTTATATAGTATTAAGTAGTATGACTACTCGGGAAAAATATAAAAGTACAAATCAAAATATTTAGTTAATAAATAATTTGATTTGTGTTTTCACAATTACTTCTATTTATAATGAGTTATTTTAGTTTAATCCCGTCGAGTCCTTCATCTCACAGGCGACTACAAAGAAATGTATCCATTTTTTCACCATATAACAATTCATAAGGTGAAAATAAGGATACTTTTTTAGTACAATCGACATTGTACATAAAATAGGCAGGTATCAATCAATTCAAATGAATTATAAGTAATTTAAAGTACCTAAGTATAATCGTTATATGACAAATAAAGAAATAAAATTTGTTTACGTGCATCTCAAAGAGTCTTCGTAGATATTGTGATAAAAAGACTGCAAATATATTTCCTCGGGAATTCACATTAACGTTATCTTTTCTTAAATTGATATTAAAATATGTTTACTTTTTATTGGTAAAGATAAAAGCGAAATTAAAAAAGTGAATTATTTAGTTAGTATCAGCAACAACTTAATCAGACGATCATTCAACCCAAAAGCAATTCGATTGCTGATAACAGTGATAACCTAATGTTGCATTTCACATGCACAATCGCCACCAGATATATCGGAGTGGCTAGGGTGCTCAAAAACATCTGAACAGGGTGCTTAGCCTAGTTGCCAATCGCTAACGCTTAATCGTCAATCGTAAACGAAAGTCAGCTAACTATCTTTGTCGCACTAATATTTAATTAGTTAATTAGGGCTTGTGTTGTGCTACGACGACGATAAAATATATACTTATTACAAGGAGATTGATATTTATTAAAACATAGAAAGTAACCACGGCCAAGAAATAAATATTTGAGATAAACACACAAATAAATATACAGTGTGTTACCATGACCCGGGCTTTAACGAAAATGGGTAATAATACGCATTACTAGCAATCGTTTTCGATTATTAACATTTGAGAAATAATTAAATTGACCGTACAGTTAATTTTATTTCCTCCGAACGATCAATGTAACGCGTGTACTGCTTAGTTGTCAAACGTTATGAGTGGCTGCGATCTGTCATTGTCAAGTGCAAATTAACGATTTATTTTGAAGTACATTGCTTCTCAATTAACTTTTCTTAGAAAGTTAATTACTTTTAAAATTAGCATTTTGAATCGAATAATGTTCACGGTCTGGCTAAAAAACTGCATCGCATTCCTCGGTTTCAATAAAAGCCAGTCTCATGTTAACACACTGTATAACGGGGTTCCAACCCGGGAACCTCCAGCTTCGCAGAGACGTACCACCTATCAATAAATATTACAAAAAATATAAAAGTATACTTAATCATATTAACATTAATTTATCATCAATAAAACCATAATGGGCGTATTTTAATTACCTCTTTTCCCTGAATAGTAAAAGTAGACTTTTTAGCTCTCGATTAAAACAATACCTAATATTTACCTACACATGCTTTCGATTAACTGTAAAATTATTGGGCCGCTTTTGATATGGTTTATACTTTTATACCTATTGAATAATAAATAAAATAAACTTTCCTCAACCTAGATAAATATTTGCCAAATGAATGTAAAGGTAAGTCTAATCAACCATAATCGCAGATATTAATTTCCAGATCATTTGATTGACATAAATCTAAATCAATTATCGCGCGGCGTTTTGTATGTCATTCGATATCATATCTGTCCGATGGAAAATAAACAAAAAATAGATTAGTTACAATTTATCGACCTTATGTTCACTGTTTTTTGCCCGCGATTCCGTCCGCACAGAACTTACTAAAAACATATTAGTATTTTCATAATAATTTTACGTTCCCATTTGAGTGTAAGGAAATGATATCAGGGTCAAAATAAAACAACTTATCATATTCGCGACGGCATTCCTTGAAAATTTTTGCGAGGATTTTTCAGCTACTTCCACCTCACTCCATATTTTTTTTAGTTTGTTCATTGTAGAATGACACGTGACGTGATGTCTCCTTATACCCCCTACCCCCTAGCGTGATCTTCCGTGATTATTTCTTAGAAAAACCACACCAACAAAGTGTTAGAATAAAATATAAAAAAACTGGCCAATAAACTTATCTAAAATACTTTAAAACAAAACTGTTTCGAACATAATCCGCCCTCTGTGTTTGAATAACTACGAAACCCTACACTGAGCATGGTGGTTTTTCGTTAATAGATTATATTCTACTTACTCAATGTCAAACAAGTACTATTAAATCTGAGTACACCTAAGGAATACTTTAAAAAAGACCGCAAAAGGTGTCAACCACAGCTTAGATATCCGCAAAAATTCCTTTTAACCCACACTCCCATGTTCGGCCCACCCGAGATGCCAGATTAAACCCATAAAGTGCAATCGCTGTGGCCATCTGTGACGATGACGGATTTATTGTATGAAGCCACCCCATAAATTGTATGATGGCGCTTGAAGATATAAGATGTGCTATCATATTTTAAAAGGGTTTAGTGGCAGTGGCGTGAATTGACTTGTATAAGGGCCGAGGTCCAATAAATATCCTGAATATAAACTGCTACATTCATACTTTTATACAGTGTTCGTGTTTATGTGTGTTAAATAGGACAGGTTACTTGGGACATTAATATAATTTATTATAGTATTATTAGCAAATAATTGCATATAAATATCTATTAAGATCTTACAAAAATATAAAGATAACCTACGCCTTTTCCGCATTTTTTGATAACTCGTCAAATTACAATATCATTCGCTGCAGGATCATATTAGGCTAATTATTCACTACGATTTATTCATAAATTGTTTCGAAATTAATCCATGAGGTAAGGAGTTGCTAAAGTTTTTCCGTTTTTTATTTCTCATGTAAAGCAGTTTTGATAATACACGTTTATTCGAGGGGACCGTCGATTTTATGATCAACCCGCAATCACCGAAATAAATAAGCCGGATTGAAAACTCAGTACTTTGCATTGAGAACCTCATCCTTTTTTTAAGTTGGTTCAAAACTATATATTTGTCTGAGTGTGACACTCCTTAACTGCATATTTGACACTTCGAATGATGTCAATTCTTTTAGATCCTCGTTACGGTTAGCAAAAGTGTTACGGTCGCGAATTGACTCGCCACATGATAAAAGACTTGTGATGAGTGCAAATGAGTGTAAATTGATTAAGGTAAATGTACCAGTGGATGACACTATAAGGAGCAATTTCATGCATTTTTTCCAAAAACTACGTAATTTTCAAACATACGGACTAAATGTGTATACAAATTTGTAGACTGGTTCTTCCGTTACGTTTTTATAACAATAAATTGTATATAACTAATACTATTACACTATAATTTCACTTTTCCGCGATGTCTCAAATTGTACCAGTGAATGACTGGCAAAATTCGGAATGTCCCAAAGTATGACTATGAAAAAATGGGATCGGTGTCGCAGTAAATGACATGGCATTTTCCAGCTGTAGTGTCACTTGCTGAATCAAATTATGTTTTTCACAGTCAGTATAAGCTTGCCCTTTTTTACACGTCGTCAAGGGCATATTTCGGTAATTTTAGCGATGTTTTATTACAAATGCCTGTAACCAATGGATGACACATAGTTATGACCCAACGAATGACATGACACTACGCACTGTCATCCACTCCATCTCCATAGAAAAACAGTATATGACACCCATGTCAGACACTACTCACATGGCTCGTAGAAACTTGTGTTTTTCAGAATAACTAAAATATGCGTTCTATATCGTTCAAATACGATTCAAATTAAGATATGTACATAAAATTACTATTTTGAGCGAGTGAATGACATGGGTGTCATCCACTACTAAATGCTATAATTTTGTTCCAGTATATGACACGGGTGTAAAATACTAAACTTATAAAGATAATACAGTTTAAATACACAATATCAATAGATCCTTTTAAAATGTAATAGTTTTACTAAATACTTTCCTAAAATTCGTTATATCCAGGCTTACATGTTCACTTTTACAATGCAATGCCTTAGCAGATTCACTAAGAACACCGACGCACAACCAACTCGAAGCACCTGTTCGCAAAAAACGTCTATAATTAAAAAAAAATATTCGAGATATCGATGAAGGGCTTAAACCGGTAATCACAAATTGCACTACTAGTTGTCTGGATACTGCATTTGCGTCATATTAACAACAGTTTTCTTAATATTTAAATTAAATTGTAAAAAAGTGAATCATTGGTACAGTGTCATCCACTCCTACGTTTACCTTACCGACAAATATACCGTGAGCTCTAAGAATAATACTTGGACTTTAATACCTCATTCGGATTTCATTGCTGTTCTTATCACACTACTGTATTTGGGCGAGTGCGTGCGGAACAACATTAAGGTGCATTTAGACCAAACGAGCATTCGCTCATTCTGTCTCCCACTCTACGAAATTCGTTCGTTACACAAAACGTGAAAACAACCTTAAAACTCTAGAATTACAGGGATCCTCTGATTTCTTGCAGATCACAGCACAGGTCTGTGTTTACAAGCTCTTAGTTACTTAGTAGGTAGGTATCTAAAAAAATGTTGAGCTTAAGAAGCTTATGGGAAAATGTGGTGGATCTTGCTCAGCATCTAATTTCTACCAACCAAGCTCAATATCGAAGACGAGATCAAAATCTACAAACTTGAGTAATACTACTAAAAATATTCGTAAAGGTTACTAATTGAATTTAAACTTTCGTGAGACACAGACATAATAAGTAGGTATAAAAAGCCTGAGTTTAACGATTTAATTAAAGGTTACTAATTATGCTTACTTGTACCGAATTTGCTTCATGTTCTTCACAGAACTACCCTTTGCTTGAGAACTATATCTTAGTGGTAGTTTCCCACGATTTCAACTTGATAAGTAGTAGTAGGCCATTGGACCACGGTATAAATACACTCGTACACGTTATAAGCGCGAGCGCAACTGTGCTATCCGATAACACCAATTAGCAACCCGTCGATACTGCCGATGGCCGATCATTAATTATTATCGTAAGAAACTAAATGCTGAAGAGCGGAAATATATTATTTAATGACGTCACGTACTGAGTACGCACTTTTAGCACATCTATAGGCTTAGCACAGGGTTGATGCGACAATATGTCGCCGCGAGATAGACTATCCATCCCTCTTTTATTCATATAGTTAGTAAAAGATAGAACATCTATCTCGCGGCGACATACTGACAAACCAATCATGTGCTAAGCATACTGATGCCTTTTTTATGGTTACTGTAAAATTTTGAAAATTGTCTGATTTCAAGTGTCATACTCGTCATAGGCATCCCCCAAATAAATTTTACAGGAATAAGGTATAAAAGATAGACTTAGAAAGAATTCTAAAAATTATGAAAATGTATCTGAAAATTACACGTTTGGGAAAATGATGATTGTCATAGCTTAGTCAGTTAGTGATTTAGCGTTGGAATCTCCAGCTTCATAATGTGTATATATTATCACAAATATTTGTTTCTTGGTCGTCGTCTTCTATGTATTTAAGTATACAATATACCTAAGTGGTAATATTTAGGTCGATTTGTGTATGATTGTCCCAAGATATTTATTATTTTTTTTTTTTTTACAAGGAAGGGGTCTCTTACAGATTAGTCTAAAGATCTACTACCGCTTGTAAAAGTACCGCTTCTTAAAGTGGTAACGATGGTTAAGATTTGTTAGTTTACTCTAAAACACTAAAATTTAATAGGTTCTTCTGCCTTCTGCAGTAAATAAAGATTAACCCCCTTATAAACGTTCACTAACTTAGCAAACCGCTAAGTATTGATTGTCCCTTTCAATTTTATCAATTTGTCTATAAGACCGAAAAAGACAAATAATACTTAGCGGCTTGTGAACTTAGCAGACGTTTATGAATAAGGGGGTAACTCCACTTGCACAATCCACGATTAGGCTGCTAAAACAGTAGTATCAAAATTGTATAGGCTTGACCCCGTGTTAGTTGGCTAACCCTAGACTATTTGACATCGCTCCCGTGAACCTCGCGATTTCGTGAACGAATCATTCATAACGACCGTGTCCACGTTTTTGCGTAAGTTCATCAACCGAAACACGTGGCAGTAATTGTTCACGTTAATTGCTCATTGCTTAATGATTGTGACGATGAATGACGTCACAAAAATATGCAAATTTTATGAGGCCTACATTCTAACACGTATGTATACATACTTAACTAATTGGGACCCTACTCCACTCTAATATGACCTTGTACACTTAACAAGCCGTGTGGTGACGGCAGTAAGAATACATTTGTCACCACCCCAACTCCTCCTGCGGGTGTTGTAAGAGTCGACTAAGGGATTGACGTGTCACTGACCACTATTTAATAAGAGATTGATGATGGGCAGCAGCGCCATCATAGTGGACAAATTACTGCGATCGCCAATCCGCTTGCCCAGCGTGGCGATTATGCGCATTTACCTCCTAATGCGTCTATACGCATAATTAATACAGGAGAGGCCTACGTCCAGCAGTGGACTAACATAGGCTGATAATGATGATGACAAGTAAGTAGTGAATTTGATTTTATTTGTTACTAGGTACTTTCTTTTTTATTTGCTATTACTTTGACATGGTTCCTGAGTGGTCCAGGGCTCCAATTGGCTGTCTTAAACTGAGAGCTCAAAAATATGAAAGTACCTATGTACAATTACTATATACATAAACCTCAACATGTAAAAAATCAGTAAGTTTAGTCAACTTTAGGGTTTTGGCACTTTGTCAAGCAGGAAGTGTTATAGAAAGCGCTTCAGAATATTTACAGTGTCTAGAAAAAAACGTTTTAGGAAAATACAATTTTCACGTAAACCTATTCGCAGCTATTGATATTTGTTAGTAGCTACAAATAGGTTTATAGAATATTTTACAAGTAATGAGGTAAGGCCGGTAAATCAAGGTTTCAAATCTATTTTGTGTACTAATAGATCTTATCTCACGTCATATTCATATTATCGACTACTGATAAATCTGATGTCAAGTCCATTTTATAGTCGTGAGTAAATTGACAACAATAAGACAGTACTTAGTATTTAGCGGAAAATTGCCTTCAAATTCGTGAGGAGTGTTACTGATAAGCCGAAATGAACAAAGACCATAATTGATATAATCAGAGCACCAGATTACAAGACAACGGCTGCATAACACCATTTAAACAATGCACTTGAAGTAACCCTAAATTTAGAGTATTAAAGACTAAATTGGATGACTTCAACTGAAAACAGTTTTGTGAATAAAGTGCAAATTGCAGCTAAAGCATGCACTTTGAAAAGCCTTAAGCACATCAAGATAAGGTCGATGATTATAGTTTTCGAGTGAAAGTGGGATGGTTTAATGACGGTAAAGTTGAAAAAATGGAAGGAAATGAATACGGGGAAGCGGAGAAAGGTAAATTGGCTAGCAACAGCTCGATCGGCTTTTATGAAGTCGTTCAAATTTGGGGTTCCGTGTCATATGTATGAAATGTTATGGCGAGTACAAGGAATACGGGGGAATAGTGTAAGGAATAAAATCAACTCAAAACGTAGGTGAGTTGCATAAATAAACTGCGACAAACATGACAGAACTGAACATGCAGAACTAGGTAAATACGTAAACTGCCCGTGAATTTGCGGTAGCTTTTCCTCCGGCGAGTCTAGCAGTAGAAGAAAGTTATAGATTTTATAATGCATGTTAGTTTGTTAGTTGTAAGATGGATTATTAATTGCAAACTAGGTAGGGGGTAGGGGATTTTGTTTCATAATCTTGACATTCTATTGAGGATTCCGGAGTACTTGTTTCTTTGCCTTTTTGGATAAAGCATCGTTTGACTTGACTTTGAAGACTGTTTTAATAGAGTCTGGCTAACCAAAGCTGAGAATGAGAAATGGCGGCAAATTAATAAAATATAGAGTATGGTATCACTGGGTTGCACCCCGAAAATCAGTCTTGATACTTGTAATATATTTAAAACTTAAAATTATTTTGTTAAATTACCTGTATTTATTACAATCCAAATTAATGTATATGTACATAACGTAGCTGTTCCATGCAACTTTGTCTGCATGACACAATGCAATATGATGTAGGTATTGTAGGTACCTACTACTCTAAATGATGACCCATACAGATTGGCTTAAAATTGGATGTTTTTTTAGCTCTTCATATCATTATAGTCTTTATACCATAATATGGCCGAAAAACAGAGTGATTTTCACACTTGGATATAACACTATTATATGTCTATACATAGGTATAGGTAATATTAGTAACGATTTGTAAATTTTATCATCGCAGAATGGGTGTAATCATGATTAAAACTACCTATAAAATTGTCCATTACGACACAAGTGCGGAAAACGTGAAATTCTAAACGAGTGGCGATTTTTTAAAACGGAATAGGGAGTGTTTTAAATCGACACAAGTTACGAATTTCGTTATTGCACGTGTCTCGTAAGACGTTTTTTAGTACAGATGGCCCTCCGAAGTTTTGAACCTGACTTAAAATGACCCACTTCTCACACTAGAGCCTAAAAAATGCACCATCTGTACTAAAAAAATATAATTCTGCCGGTGTGTGTATTTTTAATAAATAGGAAACGAAATATTTATATTTTTTATTCAGAATAATTAAAGTCAGACTTAAAAAACTCATACAATGATTCATATTAATGATTCATACTATTTGTGCCATAACACATAAATCACATAATAAACTCTTCTAATGCAGTTGTTATGACATTGTCTCTTTCGCTGTACTTATCTTCCACATGAATGACATGGTCAGTCATTGATTTCAAATCTGAGGCAGTTATACTCGCGAACTTTTTTCTTTCTTCTCCAACTCGCATAACTTTTCTACCGTATTTTTGACAGCGTTAACTCCTTCCACCTCTCCCAGACCTTCTGGTAAAAAAAACAAATGACTATTTTAAATCAACCTAACATAAATACGAACTTAAATCTATTATAGTCGATAGTATATTAGATAATGAGTACAAGAAAATTTATTGAATAAAGGTAAGTATCAAAATGGTACTTCGTACTAACCTAGGAACACCGATATCGTGTGTAAACACTCATGTTTTTCCTTTTAAGCGATGATTTTCTCCTCTTGTTTTTCTTTATATTTACTTATTATAGTACGCAGCAGCTTACGAACATTATTTTTCATAGTATTTTTCATCATAAACACCTTAAAACGTTGCAATTGTGGAAAGCGAGCAATGGGTGTCAAGTCGAACGAAAGACAGAACATGACGTTTGACAATGCAGCTTGTGATGCCATATGAAAATTTCCGTAAAAAACTCATTCTCAGCTTTCGTTAGCCAGACTCTATCATTTTTTTTGACGCTAATTAAAATGTTTAGCTTCTTAGCCTACAAAATATTTTAGAGAACACTTTTGCAATGCAACAACAATGATATCTTGGTCCAGACGCCGCGCTAATGTTATTTTGGTCAAAGCAAATGTCACAGCGGCCGGCTTACCGATCCTAAATATCGGTAACACTAATAAACGTTGCGTTTACTGCACTACATGTTGTTTACATTAATGTAACTAATTTTGATGCGAGAAAAGAAAAGCTGTCAATGACCCTTCAGTATTAATAGAATACTCGTACTATCGTATATAATACTCGGATATTCCCACTTTCGACTACCACAAATTTATTTATTTTATCAAATAATGTGTAAAAAAAGGTAAATGTGACATTGTCCATAAAAGATCGTCCGTCTATCTTGTCGGTAGACGCTCTGTGTTTGCCAAACCGTGGTCTCTACTCGTGAACTATTCTATCCCATTGGCCATCCGCTCTGTGTGCAATCTGGCCTACTCATTGCCACTTCAGCTGATCCGGAAATATTCATAGACATTTGAATGTGATAAAAAACAAACAATTTACAGGTCATAAACAGTACCACAAGTACTCGTCAAATAACCCGCCCTGTGTCATCACGGCGCCAAAAGTGCACGCTTGCGGCATTGCCACGCTGAATCGCGATTGTCCATTTTTGCACCAGCACTTGCAGTCAGTTTTATATTGAACTGCAAAAGAGAAGCGTTGAAGGTTTGTTCTAACTTAATTGCCAAAAAAAGATCTGAATCAAATTTTAGTAGATTAAGCGGTTTCAAAAATCTGTTCTAAGTACCCAACGCTCCATACTTTTAAAATGAAAAGACTGACAGAAAACCAATATCATCCGCCCAGTTTACGTGATGATTGTAATGACTGGTTTTTGTCAGAACTTATCCACGTGTTTGCAAGTGACCGCTACTTTATCTTCGCACTTTATATTTTTATATTCGATTTTTTTTTCACCACACGAAAATTTAATTCGTTTTTGCTCCAATTTAAAGTACACGCTCGCATTCCTTGTCATTCGGACCACCACGCTCGCGGCACAAATCATTCTATAGAGTCATTATCGCAATCGGCCGATATGTAATTACGTACTTGCACGCTGATTCTGACAGCTTTGTTATTACTAAGCCATTAAATACCTAGTTCGGATGCCATTATTGCGTCTATTAACCTTTTTAGAAGCTGTCAAATAAATTGTGGTAAGAGAGATGTTGCTTTGTTGTATTTGGATGTATGCCATACGAGTAAGAGCGATTTTCTAACGAAATATCGGAAAAAGTAGTCCCGTCCCGACCAATTCTACTTATATTTCGCAAAACCAAATTACTAATAATATATTGAATATTATTTGGGATGAATCAACTTTTTTCGTGTAGTTTACTTGTTAACTGCATAATTAATAATTGTGGATTTCTGATCTATTATGTTTGGACTGTGTCTATACTTTACGCATCCATTTATTTAAAAATCACAAACAGTGGGGATTATTTATTAATATTGTGTATTGTGATTCAGTTGAAAAGCTCTTTTTATTATGTATTGTTGAGGTTTTTTGAACGGCAAATACTTTATTTAGACCATTTTCATATTTTTTATTTACGAGTTATTTCGATCGAATAATGTCCCACGGATTTTTTTTCCTATTTACCCAGTTACTATTTTCTATACACTTTACATTTCGGTAACAAAGGAGGAAATCCGGAAAATGAGTGAAAATTTTAAGTATTTTTTCCTTTTGGGATCGAAAGAGCTAATTCTGAGTATAAATAACGCAAAATTTACCCTTATAATAAAAATAATGAAAATGGACAAAATAAAAAGAAATGCTCATCTACTGAGAGTTCTATACAACGTGCACCGTGTCACACCGTGTCAGTAGCTTCATGCAACCTTTATAATAGAATACAACACGTGTTATTTCGGAACGGATCGTTCGAGTTTAATCTAGTTGTGAGACATGCTTATCCAGTTTTTATAATAACTATTACATAAGTTATGTTACAGTCACAGGCACGTATTATTAAAAACATGTCTAGGGCTTGTCTAGTCATAAATAATAGGCTCTAAACGCAAGGTATTATTAAATTACTCCCAGTCTTACGATTCAAAGGAATATTAGCTTTAAAATATCCTTGTCAAAGCTCAAATTAGTCTAGCAAAATAGGAAGATATGTTTTCTGATATGTTGTAAGATATTAAAAGTAAGATGTCAAATAAACACTAACTAAACTCTACTATTAGTTTTTTGCCGCTCATTCGTGGTATTGTCGCAATTTAGTGCAGATAAACGATCTTAATATGTTCCTAATAATCGTTATTTATAAAGTGACGGTTATAGCCCATTCCATTAAAATAGTCTCGACATTCCTCGTACTATCATGTGTTTAATATGCAAGAATCGGCGATATATCTAAAATGTGTATAGTTTTTGACTTGATGACATGACGATATATCCTGCAGAATCAGGAGTTGGAACAGATGAATAATTTTAATTTTAAATAGATCAGAAGAAATAAATATACCTACAGATTATACCATCAATTATTCAAATCATTGTAAGATTAGTTGTGGCCTTCTATCTGTCTTTAGATATCTCTAAAAGGCTCAAGTTTCTACCTCATTCAGTAGACTATGGCCGATTTCACTTTAACCAGTATAGACACACTTCGTTTTATAAAATAAATCAATCAACTAACACATTTTATCAAAATTTCATTCAGCTTTCAGCGACAGCAGTAATTTTATTGATTTTTGGTGATTGATAAAATTCGCGGCAGCAGTTTATGATTCAAACGCCATAGGAAGGAATATGTTCTCTTAATGTTCCTGGATAAGTCAAGTATATAATAGAATCATAGAGATAGGTACATGGTGATTGCTGATTGTACTATAATCACTAAGGGTCATCTTACATGTAGCTTCTTTCAAAAACAAGATCATAATGATCTTGACTAGAGCAACATCAGAACGGTGCGTGTAAAGACAAATAATCAGCGATCAATGGAGCTAAATGCAATGGATAAATCAATACTCACTGTGAACGCTGTTGACGTCTGTGGTGCCGTTGACAGTGCCGTCCGGCAGCAGCTGCAAATATCGATTCTTCAGGAACATCTGTATGTTCCTCGACGTTCCCGTGATGTGGCTGAGGTTCGCCGAGCGCTGCGCGCGCTCCGGCGCGGGGGCCGCGGCGCACGTGGCCAGCGCCAGCGCCGCCAGGAGCAGCCGCAGCATGCGCGGGCGCATCGCGCGCCGCGCCCATGGCCGCCGCCCGGGCGCCGTCACTGCTCACGCCCCGCATAACCCGCACGCAGTTCCCTTACACTGGCGCCCGAACTGTTCGACTTGGCGCCCAACGTGGGGCCAACAAAATCCAAATTAACTGCAGTCTCTATTCGTGCGCTTTCGATTTCGGTTGTGACATGTGAATGCAGTCATATTTAGTAACGTGGTCGCAGTGTTGTGATACTTTCGGTGTCTCGGTTTACTCGCCACCGCAAACGTGCCAGCTTGCGGCCGTTCACACGATCTGAAACAAACATATTGGCATATATTAATGCAATGTCTATGAACTGTAATACATACAATTATATTAGATAAATTTCTCGGATTAGAAAAGGTTAATCGTTTTGACTTTATTCAAAAGATCAAAGATTGACATCATATCACTTAACATATAGTTAAATTTGATACGAAAATGGTGTTAAAAGTGAAACTATAGAAATGTCTTAATACTAATATAAAATTACTTTGATATTCTACAAACTGTGAAAAAGAATGACAGTTTGCCTAATAAATTTCTAACAACCTCTAAATTAATTCGTCTCATTTAAAACGATAAATGGCGTTTTGATGCATGTATATACATATAGTACCTTAGGCAGATTGTTTACAACTAAATGAATACAGCTGTTAGTGAACCAAACGATACGACGGCATGTTATGATTTACTGCGTCAAGGGAGCCGTTATCTACCACATATTGAATATTGGTTATTAATAGCTTTCAAATCGACATAAAAATTATAATTAAGTGTTATCTTACTACTGACCTGCACGTAACCCGCGCTTTGGATCGATTACTGATTTAGACATGGAATCATTTTAAACTTCTTTACTGTGTATCAACTGTGTCATGCTCATAAATGGTTTGAATGGGACAAAGACATTTTTGGCCTAAATATTAATATAACCATATTTACCACTGCAAAAATGATAATACTGAGCGAAAATTTAAATCTTTAAATGGCGGGCAGATCAAACAATGGCGTCAAAATGACATTAAATTATTCAAAAAACCCTCGCGGACTTTAATGTTAGAAAATCGTATCCAGGTCAAAAGATGAAGGTCACATAAACCTTAATATTAGGAGCGTCATGTCACGTAATGTCAACGTATTAACGCAGCCGTATAATTGTTTAAAATCCAAAAAAACCATAAGCTTTAAATCCATTATTAATTATGTTTCATTTTCGACCTTACATTGATACGTTTTAAGTTAAATGTTCTGATAACTGCTTTGTTATATAATCCGTTTTTGCTTCGAAGGTGCGATATTTGTCGAAACTACACGGTTCGTTTGACAGCCCATGTGTGAAACGCAAACATGGCTGCCAACGAAACAATTGATGTTGCCGCATTTGAATTTTAACCGTATTTGGATGCAATAGAATTATGATTAGGTTAAGATGTGTTAGGTAACTTAGAAATAATCAAAAACCATAAAAGTTTTAGAACTGGTGATAGATAAGAACCGTTCGGAAGCATAGAAACGTTCTTAAAATGCGTTGTTGAACTAAAATTTAACAAGTTGTTTAAATAAAACGTATACGGGATGGTGTGTAACTGTGTAGTGATATGATCTAGCGAATTAGGTACAACCTAGTGCAAGCATTCAAATATAATTGTTTATACAAAAATTCCAAATTGAAGTAAAGGTATTAGCTACTTACTTGTGAACGAAACACCAGAGGTCGATACAAAGTTTTGTTAATTGAGGTGGTTGAGTTTGTTTATTGTTTTTATCGTAGTCGTAAGTCGATCGTTTGCAACTTTAACAAAGTGATCGTTTTATTTTGATTTACTTATAACTTATAATTCTAATAGTTCAATATTACAATTTTATAATTTACGTTTACGTAATACCGACTACGCTCGCTGTATTTAAGATAAAAGTCTTTTAAAATTCCGTTATTCGACTTCATTGACCACTATTACTACTAACGGTTCGTCGGATAATTTGTAGGTCTCCGTCAATTTGTTCGGATTTCAATTTTTAAACTATTTGAAATAAATGCGACCTGACCGAAATTAATACATGGCCTTCTATACTAAACTGTGAGCATTCAAAGAATTAAGCTAAACTAGATGAAGCTCTGTCAATAAGCTTATGCATATATTATATAGGTACATATAGTAATTGTTGTCGACGATTTCGTCTTTACAGTAGGCTAATGATGTTCCCGTGTTTGTCATTTATCGACGTTGCTGTCACGTTCTAACAAGTAGGTATGCAACTTTACTGCGAAATTGACAGGTAGCATGATAACTGAACCACCATAAGCCACCACAATTCTGGCACCTAGCGGTATCTCGGGGAACTATAAAAGCTTCCGAAAAAAAATCCTGTATTTTACACGACGTCCCGACACTACACCAAATTTCTAGAAAATAGTTTTAATTTAGAAGTGATAGCGTAACAGTACAGGCAGAGTTATATATAGGCAAATATTTCAAATACCGCAAAGATGGATTTGCTGGAAAAACTGGCTGCAGATGGAGTCGTCAGTAAATATTGTGATATACAACGTAATTAAAATAATGGCAGCGCCAAGTCAATAAATATTGAACATGTGGTGTTACGTGTTGGGAAAGTGCTTTGACAAGTTTTCGCGTCTTGGGTATGTAAGTACTTTGATGTTAAACTTTTGACAGCCATTGACGGCTATTCACGACAGCGGAAGATTTTGCCATGGGTGCGTGCGACGGCTACAGACGTCAATTTCAGTAAAATATCAAGAGCGACTTTATTTGATTACGCCATCGCGTGATGTTAGTGATAATATGTTAGTGATATGTATATATGTATGATATTTATATAAATATATTAGAGTATGTTATAATGTATGTATATATATGTACGATTTTGTAATTGCTTTTTAATTAATTTATTATACACAGATTTGGTTTATATTTATATAGTTGCGCCGCCTACAATTTTCTCTGCTTTGCCCCAAGGTTGACTGGTAGAGAATGCCTCATGGCATTAAGTCCGCCTGTTGTAATTTAAGTTTTACTTTTGTGCAATAAAGTTTAAATAAATTAATTAATTAATTAATTAAGTATTTTCAAGACTTAGCTCCCAAAAAGTTAAAGAAAGTATATAAATTAATAGTTTAGTGAAAATGTTATTCTAGTTACAAAACGTAGTCAAGTAGGTAATCCATATTTTTACAAATTAGAAATCCTTTTAGAAGAAAATCAACTAAGGAAGAAAGAAAACTTTTTCTTTGTCCTGATATCGTACGACGGCTAGAATTAAAGGATAACAGAAAGGCATGAAACAATAGATAGCCATTGGTGAACAAAAATGCAAAAGAAACAGACTATATATAAATTAAAATAAGATAAACAAATGTATCTATTAAATATTTACCCGAGTAAATGAGTCACAAAAAAAAAGAAAATAAAAATTCAAATTAACATCCAAATGTATCCAAAAAACTGCATCAAATCGTTAAACGGTCAATTCGATTGTCGTCGAAACAGCATAATGGCAGTGCACGATTCGTAATCAATATTAATTTATTCTTAAACATATATCGTAAATTAGGTAGATACTTTAGCAAATTGTCATTTTACACTTATGCATTATGCATACATAATAAGGAAAATTG
>JALPQI010013613.1:0-26827 GCA_025490895.1 Thaumatotibia leucotreta | reverse complement strand
TAATTTCAACCTTATTCCACAGACATAAGGCTCCCAATTGCCAGTTAGTAGCGTTATTTTGGAATCGATTATAACCCTTAAGCGTACAGAATACAGTTGATATTGGTATTCAGCTCACATTTCGTCGTTATCTTACACAATCTCGTATCTACAATACACTTGATGGAAGAAACGTTCGTATTCTAAGTGAAAGAACGTTGACATTTCTATGAAATTGTTGTAGATAGGGTTGGGATAAGTATAGCGATTTGTTCCGGTGTTCTATTTGCTAAATCGCATTCGATGCACGTACGAAATGCATTTGTGAGACACCATGTTGCATTTCCTTGGTAAGTACGAGGTGGCATGTTGTAATAGAAATACTTCGGTTTATTGGGTTTGATGAAAAATGTTGAGAACGTTATACGGAAATTGCTGGAATTGGACTAGTGTCAGAGATAATGTCATTTTTCTATTCGGTAATCAAGTGCGATAAGCAAAAAGTATAAATGTACCAATTTATAAGCTGATAAATAAACATTTATTTATTTATTTTATTATTATTTTAATTAAAATGATAGAATCCCTAACAAAAAATTCCTGTGAATCATCATGTGACTTTTCGTTTGAATCTGTCATTCTTATTAGTACACTAGCTTTTGCCCGCGGCTTCGCACGCGTAGATTTTGGACTTCTATGAAAAAAAATGTTTTATGTGTGGGGTCGCAGTTCTAACCTAACCTACTTTGATAGCCGTTTTAGGGGTTACTATTCAAACCAAACCTGAACCTCCTTTGATAGTCGTTCGTATCTGTGTGGAGTCGCATTTCTAATCTAACCCAAAACCTACTTTGATAGCCGTTCGTTTCTGTGTGGGGTCGCAGTTCTAACCTTTCTTAAACCTAAGGGAACATACCCATACTACGTGTCCTGTTTAGGGGGGGGAGGGGGTCCGTCAAAGTACCACTCTTGGTCACCAGGGGGAGGGGGGGGGGGGGGGCTGGTATCTTGTCACGTGACTTTTGGAAAACTCGAGCTGATGAAGCTTTATTAACAAAATTAAATTTAAAGGCACTCTCTTTTTTAACCGCCCTTGATGTATTTAATAAATGTACTAAAATACATATAAAAATTTTAACAATTCTACAATTTAAATTTACTATTTAACCTACGCCTGCATTCTCGTAGTACGCGTTTTCAAAGACCAAAAAATACTACGTGAAAACTAGGAGGGGGGGGGGGGTCTTGGCATATACTACGCTTGGTCACCAGAGGGAGGGGGGGGGGGGGGTCAAAAAACGCTTAAAAAAGGGTCACGTAGTATGGGTATGTTCCCTAAGTAGAATCTTACCTTATTACATTCTGTTTGAAGTCTGTTTCATTGAACAGCATATTAGTATGACATAATTAAATACTTAATTGCAAATAAACTACACGCATTAGAAAGCTGAATTTACAGTGAGGCGGCCCGTGTACCCACACTGCTTATACATATACTGTCCGCGAGCTGTCAAACAAACATTTGAAATTCGTTCGCTTTGAATCATATGTCGCCATGCAAAATTGTAGATATTTTTAACAAACAAACAAATAAATATGGTTTTGTCTAAACTTAAAAAATAAAACCTCACAATGACCTTTTATGTAGCAAACTGCATTACTTACCAAAATTTAATATTAAAAGTATCTACGTATTCATCGTACCTATGTTCCTACTCGTATATAACATGGTATGTAGATAAGTACCTACATCTTCATTGGCAAGAACACTTCTATGAAGTTTTGAATTAAATAGCCCAACGAATCTGGTTCCTTCTTACAAACTTTAACCTTCCATTTAACCCCCATAGGGAATGAATTTTCAAAAAACCTGAAACACGTGTTTACTTATTTATTGTTAAAAACATTCATGTGAAGATTCGAATAAAATAGCCCAACTAATCTTATTTCCCCATACAATCTTTAACCCTCCATTTAACCCCCATATGGAATGAATTTTCAAAAAACCTGAAATACGTGTTTACTTATCTATTGTTAAAAACATTCATGTGAAGTTTCGAATAAAATAGCCCAACCAATCTTATTTCCCCATACAAACTTTAACCCTCCATTTAACCCCCATAGGGAATGAATTTTCAAAAAACCTGAAGTAGGTGTTTACTTATTTATTGTCAAAAACATTCATGTGAAGTTTCGAATAAAATAGCCCAACTAATCTTATTTCCCCATACAAACTTTAACCCTCCATTTAACCCCTTTAAGGGATGAATTTTTAAAAAACCTGAAACATGTGTTTATTTATTTATTATTAAAAACATTCCTGTGAAGTTTCGAATAAAATAGCCCAACTAATCTTATTTCCCCATACAAACTTTAACCCCCCATTTAACCCCTTTACGGGATGAATTTTCAAAAATCCGTTCTTAGTGCGCCTCTAAACATTATAAAGAATGTACATGCCAAGTTTGAACTCTCTAGGACCAGCGGTTTGGGCTGTGCGTTGATTTAAGTCAGTCAGTCAGTCAGTCAGTCAGTCAGTCAGTCAGTCAGGACATTGCCGTTTATATATATAGATTACGACACAAGTGCGATGAGCATGAAATTCAAAACAAGTGGTGATTTTTAAAATACGACCGATTTTGAACTGTTTTAAATCGACCGTGTTTTAAATCGACACGAGTTCCATACTTCGTTTTTGCACAGTGTATCGCACGACGTTTTTTTAGTGCAGATGGCTCTCCGAAGTTTTGGACCTGACGTAAAATGACACACTTCTCGCACTAGAGCCTAAAAAAGGCACCATCTGTACTAAAATAGTGCGGGAAAATTTTTTTTCGGCGAGGATGAAAGTTGGAGCTCGAGTGAAACGAGGGCGACAATCACCCGAGTTAAAAAAAGTTTTGGCACGTGTAAGGGACGATTTTTTTCATAACGAGGGCGTCAAAAAGAGATATTATCGCGCGCGAAGCGTGCGCAAAGTTCGTTTTTGCGCACTAGTTAGGAAAAAAATATTTTGATGCAAGAGGGAAGGGTTCTTCCCCTTAACCCCATTTAAACGGTTAAGAGGTTAAGTGACTAAACCCACAATGATAAAAGCTTGAATCAAAAATGTAATATGACAATTTCTTCTTATAATTATTAAATTTAGAAACCTTAAAATCAATCAGCCGAGTGGTGACGGCAATAAAAATACATTTGTCACCACCCCAACTCCTCCTGCGGGTGTCGTAAGAATCGACTAAGGGATTGAAGTGTCGCTGACCATTCTACAAGATTGATGATGGGCAGCACGGCTGTCCCAAATCAAAACCTAGCAAGGGACATTTTTTGTCAAAATACGTTTTTTTAATGTATCTGCCCCAAATGTTGAGCTGCGTCTAATGCAAAAACACCTGTATTTCTATCTCAATTAGAACCAAAGTTACGAGACCCACCAAACCTAGCAAGGGCATTTCTTACATGCCACCAACATATTCAAAATCCTAGTAAGTAACATTTACAAGTCCAAAAACCTGGCAACTGCATGTTATACTAGGTTTTTGAGTTTGTAAATGGAACACACTAGATTTTTGAATATGGAAATTGTCCCTTACTAGGTTTTTGATTTTAATAATTGCCGAAGGGTCGTACCAGGAATTCAAATATAACAATAAATAAAACCTATCAAGTCAGTAATGAGTGAAGTTTGCGTTCTAATGGTCGCCGCTCCCGCGCTCCCTGCCTACGGTTTTTGTCACCGCCCCGCGGGTGTCGTAAGAGTCGACTGAGGAATTGAATTGATATTGACCATTTATTTATCGACGATCGATGACGGGCAGCAGCGTCATCAAAGTGGCCAAAATATTAATAAATTTCACTAAAAGTGTTAGTGAACTCAAGGCTTAAGGTTTTAAGTTGGTGACGAGACCAAGATTGTGTTCTAAAAGTGCGTGATTATGGAATTATGCAATTATTTAGGCTTTGTTTACAATTATTTTAGTTTCTACTGACGATTGGTATAGGGCGTTTTGGTTGTTAACCGACGAAGAACCGACCAAAAAATTGTACTTTTTGATAATAAACAAAATTGGATCTTCGATAATTCATAACGTCACTATCATTACGTGCATTATTTTGTCGGTATTGTCCGTTGTATCTCTATGGAAGAACCCTGGACAAATTATCAGAAGCTTCAAATTACGACGAAGGTACTGATAAAACAAATCAAATAATAATCAGTACTTGTTGCTATTGTATTGTATCTGTTATTTCATTCCACAATTCGACATCAAACGTGCATGTTTTGCGTGGTCCCGACGCTGGCCCAGTACTTGTTGGGGACTTCACATACACACTGAAATTTCTTTGCAGGTGTATGCAGGTTTCCTCACGATGTTTTCCTTCACCGTAAAGCACTTGTGAATATCAAATGATATTTCGTACAAAAGTTTTTGAAAAACACATTGCGGATTTGAATGTTTATTGCCGTTTTATTATTTTCGCTGGTAAGCCAAAAGTCACGTGTGTAGTAATGTTTATAGGTACACGTGGTATTCGAATGGTATGCACATGCATACACTCGTAGCAGAAGATGATACCCAAATTTTCTCCTATCAGGATCGAAAGAGCTCACGATTCTTAGTGGAAATCATATTAAAAGTTACAAAAACAAAACACAAATGCAAGAAAAATAGGTCATTATGGCAATGAACCTACTAGGGGAAGCTTATGTCCAGTAGTGGACATTTATCGGCTTAGAATGATGTTTTTGGGAAGTTTCAATGAGGAGTCATTTGTTAGTACTTTGCGGGAAAGAACTATTAATTTGAAATTAGTGACTAACGTAGTCAATAATTTCAAAATAACTATAATTCCCTAGATTGCAATTAAATAGGGTGCTTTGGGGTAATTTCAAAAGTCGTCTTATTTCGATTTACCATAAAACGTACCATTATTTTTATCATTATCAAGATTTATTTCGAAATTACCCGAGCATTTCTGTAGTTTGAAATTACCCCAATGCACTATACTGGATAATTACCTTAGGTACTATTAAAATGGTAATCCTTATCCGAATTTTAAAGTGGGCATTTGCTTGATTTTATATTTGAAATGTAAGAGTTTACTGCTTACAAGCCGTAAAATGTACCATTTTTGTACCACTTGCTAGGTTTCAGTTTTGTAATTGACCTAACATTTCTTTTATTTTTTGTAATCAGTTGTTAGTAAGGCACATAAAAGTTCCAAATAGATACATATATTAATTTTCAATAGTTTGTCTTATAAAGCAAGTTATACTTCTTTATATAAAACCAAGTCTTGTGAGATAAAGGTCTCTGCTACTATTTTTTTTAACAAAATGTTTGTTTGCTTCTCCTGTAAAATTTCGCTAAATACACTTACTAGGCTTTGATCTGGGACAGCCGAGCAGCGTCATCATAGTGGACATATTACTGCGATCGCCAATCCGCTTGCCCAGCGTGGCGATTATGGGCATTTACCTCCTAATCATCATCATCATCATCATCAGCCTATGATAGTCCACTGCTGGACGTAGGCCTCTCCTATTAACTACGCGTATATAGACGCATTAGGAGGTAAATGCCCATAATCGCCACGCTGGGCAAGCGGATTGGCGATCGCAGTAATGTGTCCACTGTGATGACGCTGCTGCCCATCATCAATCTTTGATCAAGTAATGGTCAGTGACACTTCAATCCCTTAGTCGACTCTTACGACACCCGCAGGAGGAGTTGGGGTGGTGACAAATTGTATTCTTATTGCCGTCACCACACGGCTCCTAATACTCATAGTTAATAGGAGAGGCCTACGTCCAGCAGTGGAATATCATAGGCTGATGATGATGATGGTAGAACCTTAAAAATACCCTGTATACCTTCCCCAAGGCCATGCTTCAATTCTCAAGAAAATCAAGTCTTTTAATTATGACGGTTAAGGCTTCAGTAATTATAAATTGGAGTGAAATTGGTTTTTATAAGTGCTCTCCCGGTTTATTAATTTCGCCAACGGGTGCCGGGATTAATTATGTTTTAACCGATTACTGGGAACATGATTTGTGTTTTTAGATACTTATAGGGTGAACGACATGAAGTGTTACCATGTAGATTTTAACTATTAAGTCTGGTGTCAAAGTAATAGCGGCTTATTATTGGAAATATGTTTTGGACACCGCATTGAAGTCTTAGGCACGCAAACATTTGGATTCATCATCATCATAATCAGCCTATCATAGTCCACTGCTGGACGTAGGCCTCTCCTATTAACTATGCGCAAGGACGCATTAGGAGGTAAATGCCCATAATCGCCACGCTGGGCAAGCGGATTGGCGATCGCAGTAATGGCGATGTGTCTACTATGATGACGCTGCTGCCCATCATCAATCTTTTATCAAATTATGGTCAGTGACACTTCAATCCCTTAGTCGACTCTTACGACACCCGCAGGAGGAGTTGGGGTGGTGACAAATGTATTCTTACTGCCGTCACCACACGGCTAATTTAGTACATTTGGATTGTAGACCGCAAACATAAGAACGAAACTGAGCCTCGGCTTATAAAGATCGTAAGAACCAAAAATGGCTGGAACCCGAATTTCAAGTGTAATTTCTCCAGTGCATAGAGATTCGGACATTTATCTGGTCTATTTTGAAGAGAAAGCTGATATCAATTAAACATGCTAGTATAAATGCAATGAAGAAAGCGATCGTGTTTCACTGGCAGATACCAAATTTTTTTAACATTTGTAGACCATAGTCAAGGCAAAGGGACTAAAAGTAAATTTAATCACAAAATATAAATATTTTCCTCTTGTTGTTTCTTACTTATAGTAATAAATTGATGCAACTAAAAAATCGCAGTACTTTTAAATTGGTAACACTTCATATCGTTAATCCTGTAGATTAAATTCCAAAAAATTGACAAGAATATGTTACAAATAGATTTTATAGGTACTGAAATAGTATATTACGATAAATATGAGAAAAAAAAATTTTTTTTTTTCATGTGACGAAGGTAGACAACTGAGCTCTCAGCCCACCTGATGGAAAGCGGGAACTGAGGCCCATGGACATAGTGACCAAAAAATCGCCTTTGCGCTGCCTACCCTGAGGACTATGGATTGCCTCTATGCCAGTAACTACACCGGCTATCTTACCCCCTTTAGAAACGAGTGGCGATAATATAAAACACTCCCGATCGACACGATTACGACACATTGCATGTAAATTAAAATCACGAAAGTGTATTTATATGATATTTGGGTCTATACATAGATGAATCAACTATTTTTTGTCTGTTATTGCCATGGTTACGGTCATCTGAGTGAGGCTGGTTTTATGTAAAATTATGCTACTTAAATAATGCAAACATGCATGTAAGTAGTTCATGTTTGTAGGTGTCCCATTAAGGAAAGCGTTTATTAATACCAGAAAAATGCTTTGCATAATTTATGTAGCATAATTTTGCATAAAACCAGCGTGACTCAGGTGACGTTACCATGACAACAACAAACAAAAACGTTGATTCATCCACGTATATTTATGTTTGGTATTGGTACCTATTTTTATGTCGACTAGACAAGTTTTGATAATATGTATGTATGTTTGTTTTGTCAGCCTCCGTAGCCTAGTTGGTAGTGACCCTGCCTACGAAGCTGGAGGTTCCGGGTTCGAATCCCGGCGAGGGCATTCTTTGTGTATTTATTTATCACAAATGTTTGTTCCTTGGTCATGGCTGTCTATGTATTTAAGTATCTATATGTATCTATCTATTATATATATCGTCGCCTGGTACCCACATTACAAGCCTTAATTGAGCTTACCGTGGGACTAGGTCGATTTGTGTAAGATGTCCCAAGATATTTATTTATTTTATTTATTTATTTATGTTTCCATAGTTGCGATAAGCAGTTACATTCGAATAACTAAGCGGCAATTACACTTCGTCGTTCGCCTTAAGGTGCATTCAAACCAAAAGGGCATTCGCTATTCTAACCCCCCACTCTACAAAATTCGATCGTTACACAAAACGTGATTGGGTGATTTCGTAGAACGGGGGATAGAACAGCGAACGCTCTTTTGGTTTGAACACACCTTTAAGGTGCATTCAGACCAAACGAGCATTCGCTATTCTATCCCACACTACGAAATCAACGAATCACGTTTTGTGTAACGATCGAATTTCGTAGAGTAGGGGGCTAGAATAGCGAGTGCTCGTTTGGTCTGAATGCACCTTAATGCGGTCGCCGAATCAAAAAATGAAGTTGCCAGGCATTCGACATTGCATGCGGCGAACGATGCAGTGTAATTCCCGCATTAACATGCATTAATGTAAAATGCAACTACACCACATCAAAATATGAACACGGTTACGGTATTGAATATTGAAATTTGATATTGGCTGAATACAAGTGCTATCTTGTCTATGCAATGACAGCGATTTGAATTGTGTTTACTAGCTAGTTCCATGAATGCCAATAATTATGGCCTCAGTTTTTCGGTCGTCGCACTTGAGAGCACACGCGTTTACTTACCAGTGTTTTCACCCATATTCATATTCATTTATTCATGCTATCATAACTTCATATAAATACATCAAATAAAATACATGTCAGTTATTATAATTATAACCTTAAAACTAGTCTTAACTACTACCTTATCCTAAGTACAAAAATTACAGAATTATAAATTTACAAATAAAAATTAAATATTAATGTCACTGAAAAATTCTTTTAAATTATAATAACATTTTTCTATTAATTTATGCTTTAATTGTGTGTATTTTCACCCAAATATACGTTTGTTTGTGTCAATTGTGTTTTTCTTATTGTGTATCGTTGTAGCCCCAAGTTACGGTACTATCAGATACATCGGAACGGCTATGGTGCTCAAAAATATCTGAACATAAGCACTAACCCCATGACAATAGAGGCCTGCAGCGATACCATGAGCTGCCGCTACGTAATTAACGCGCGTTTACTTTCTATCCATCCCGCTCGCCCTTGTGTATTGGGCTATTGGTGCGAGCGAGCCAGATAGAAAGTAAACAGCAGTGTTATTCACTAAGGAAACCGCCTTGCCATCAGCGCTGTGTCAGCGCTGCGGCAGCGTCGAGCCTTAGAATGGTATTCACTAATGCACTTTAAACGACACTAGCGCTCGACGACGAATGCCGCGTGAGCTGGAACTACACTGCGTCGAGAGTTACCGCCTACAGATCGACGACGAGCTGTTCTACGTTAGTGAATACCGTTTTTCGCAGCGCTGCGCTCTACGTCGAAGTGAAGGCTGTCTCGTCGTCGAGCTCGTTGACGAACGCAGCGTCGAATGTGTGAATAAGAGAATAGCATAGCTGCAGTGTTATTCACTAAGGAAACCGCCTTGCTGTCAGCGCTGTGCAAGCGCTGCGGCAGCGTCGAGCCTAAAAATGGTATTCACTAATGTACTTTAAACGACACTAGTGCTCGGCGACGAATGCGGCGTGAGCTAGAACTACACTGCGTCGAGAGTTTGACGTTTAATGTACGAACTTCGTATTCTCTAACGAAAACCAGCGACGAACTCGCCCACAACCTCGCTCACAGCCTCGATTCCTAATGTCAAATAAAACAACTAGGATTTTAGACAAGGCTGTCTCGACTTCGAGCTCGTTGACGAACGCAGCGTCGAATGTGTGAATAAGAGAATAACATAGCTGTAGCATGAGTTGGAAAGTAAAAATATGTTAGATTTTACTCGATAGGTACGTTATACATTCTGTCGCCCTCGCATAAATGTGCCTTCACACTAAAGAATCTTAGGGTTCTAAGTACAAGTGCTATTTTCATGGCTTTGGTTACACTGCTGACAACACTGAAAGCCAACACCAATCCTATGGATAAATCTGAAGATAAAGTGCCAAGAGCATGCAATTGCAAGCAAATAAATAATAATATCCTTGAATCAAACTAGTAACAAGCTAACAAGTCACTACGCGTGCAAATGTCGCGATAACAGCAGGCTCAGGGTACTTAGACAAGTCCCAATCGCTAACGCTTAATCGTCAATCGTAAACGAAAGGCAGCTAGCTGTCTTTGTCGTAATATGAAAGAGTGACAGAGAGGAAAAACTACGATACGCGTTAGCGATTGGTAACTTGGCTAAGCACAGGATGCTCGATAATGGAGAGCTAGAGTCTCCTAAACACGTCGCGCTTAGTGACTAAATAAAAGTGAGTTTAACCGTTTATGTAATTTTTCATTACACTTGCTCTCTAAGCGCGCCATTGCTTGCATTTGTAGCGGGAGTAATAGAAAAGTAAAATTCCCTAGGGAGAAATAGAAATGTCAGTACGTCATAGAATAATATTCTGTCTTAAAACTTTTTTTTTTCAGCAAGTGTGATGAAAAACATTGTATAACGGTAAGCGGAATACTAACGCGAGTGATTAAAAGCCCTCCGCCTACGGCGTGGGGCTCGTCAGTAATTCCGTATTTACCTCCCTTGATGCACAATGTACTAATGTGTTATCCTGTAGCCGTACCATGAGTTAGAAAGTAAAGGATATATTCGTTTTTACGATAAGTATTGCATTCTATCGCGCTCGCACTTACATATTAGAGCGATGGTCTTTATGTATATAAAAAACCTAATGTTACCGATACTTAAGCTACGAACAAATAAAACATGGAAGCCGCACGCCATACTGAATTGCCTTTCAAAAACGGTCCTGAAATTTAGTTGCCAAATGTCACCCCCTTTGCAATGGATCACGATAATCAATTTCAATATCAACCTATAAAAACTTAAACCGCCATTTATAAATAGTTGCGATTGGTCCGTCAAAGTTTTGATTGGCAACATTCTAGAAACATTTGTCAAAAGGTGCGTTCAAACTAAAAGAGCGTTCGCTGTTCTAACCTCCCACTCTACGAAATTCGATCGGTACACAAAACGTGATTGGTTAATTTCGTAGAACGGGCACTAGAACAGCGGATGCTCTTTTGGTTTGAACGCACCTAAATATGTTGCGCTGAAATATGCGCGGTGTTAAGAAAAGCGCTATGTCCTGCCCATCTTGGCACAATTGAACAAATTGTGTTTGGGGGCATTTTTGAGCTGGCATTAGACGTCCATGTTATATAATATGGTCGCAGTTACAAAGTCATGGTACGGCTACTTTAATAAGTATTTTCATTTCGCACATCTAAATAAATTCTCAGATAAGTGCATAGCTCCGTTCACTATAGTGAAAACTCACCTAGGCTCGCGTCGTATGTGTTCATGTATTCTGACGTCATGAATTGGGAGACGAGGGCTGTTTTTCCTACTCCAGCGTCACCGAGCAGCACCACCCTGTATTTGGGTATCTGAAAAAAAAAAACCAAGTGAGAATTACCAACGTCAGGCAAATTCAAATATAGAATGTCTTTTGTAAACACATACACAACACCACAGCATATGCAATACCACAGCATATGCAATACCACAACATACTGGCATTTACACGAGAAGTGAGTTATCTATACTAAAACCATCAATCGAGAGAGCAACAAATCAAAAGCAAATTAAATGAATATTAACAAAAACTAAAATTATAGAACTTAAAAAACACGATTCTTAATTTTTGTTTAAATGTAAATAAGTTTTATTTAACAGAATAAATAAGTAATATATGTACAATATTAAGATTAATTACAAACTAAAATTTTACTAAAATAAATAAATAAACAATTTACCTGTAAAAAGAAAATGCCTTCCTAAAGATCAGCCGAATGTAATCGATTCTAAATATATCATAAGATACCTACTTTGATTTGTTCCAAAAACATTTATCAAACATACCAAAAAAAAATTAAACTGTCAACCAATTTCTCCAAGATCCTAGATCATCAAAACCCGACTTAGTGCTAACGGGATGATATCGAGGTTATAAATATCCGTTTGATTTTAAAATAAATTGAAATTTTGGTTCACGATTCTCGAACATACCGAGTAAAATATTATACATACAATACAAAATCAGTGACCTCTTTTTTAAAGTATCAGAGGTAGGTATACTCCATTTCAAATACCATGGCCCGATGCCACTTCAAAGTCTTATGTTATGTGGCATGGGGCCATGGTATTTGAAATGGAGTATGCCAAGCAAGTTTACTTGCGGCATAGAGCCCACGATGAAATATGGGTAATGGGTATAATATGCTTACCGGGTCTAAGTCATCTTCATCAGGGGTGTCCAAACTAGCAGAGTCCACGGGCCGATAGCCAGAACAGCAGGAGCCGTCAAATGGGGACCGGTCCGATGCCCTGGGAAAGATCGGATGCGTTAAAATACGTTTAGTTTGGTGTGGTGAGTGGGTGACTAAATTAGAGTGCTCTAAAAAGGCATTGTACAAAATGGACGAATGCAAATATTATGGTACATTACGACACAAGTGCGAAAAACATGAAATTTGAAACGAATGGCGATACTGGCGATGTTTTAAATCGACACGTGTCGAATTTCGTTTTTGCACGTGTCCCGTACGACGTTTTTTAGTGCAGATGGCCCTCCTAAGTTTTGGCCTGACGTAAAATGACACACTTCTCGCACTAGAGCCTAAAAAGGCAACAAAAGGCACCTGTACTAAAAAGTATATAACTACTCTAGACGACAACATTGACAAAATGATTTTATATCAATTTACAAGCTTTTTTTAAACCAAATAGTTTGCGCGAAAGTAACTTCTAAATTATTAAAATGTATATCCCTATAATATACAATAAAATTTTAAAAAGTATAATAATGCAAATGACAATGCAAACTCCCACCGAAAATTGTTAAAAAAAATATCTTGTCACAATTTTATTTAAAATATTTTATTGAAAAGAAACATCATAATCATAAGCAGTAAGTAAGTAATCATATATTTTTGTGGTTGTGTATCCCGACGCCCACGTAGATTTTTTACTGGAAAATTTACTAAGAACAGCATAACTTTATCTATAATAAATTCTCCACAAAATAAATGTATCCGAAATCTGACAACTTCAACAATAACGCAAATCTGATTGTCACACTTCTATAATACGGTCGACACAAAAGGCAGGGACCCGGCCTTAAAGACCCCTGACTTTAAAGGGAAAGTCACAAGGGACCCGAGCTTGAAGACCCCTTAGTAAAGGGATAACAATAGTAATCTAGGCCCGTTTCAAAGGAGATTATTTGAATACCGCAAAAGGTCATAATTTCGATTTTACTTTGTTATTGTCATAAACTTACTTAATAAAGCTAGTCATATAATCGCCGTCAGATACACAGGATGTTTTCTGAGTCAGTAAAGGTGCGTTTAAACCAAAAGAGCATTCGCTGTTCTAGCGCCCGTTTTAAGACATCAACCAATCACGTTTTGTATACCGATCGAATTTCGTAGAGTGGGAGGTTAGAACAGCGAATGCTCTTTTAGTTTAACCGCACCGGACCCATACTATGTCGGAACGTAATCAATTTAATTTTTTTTTTCGAGACTTTGGTGTTGATTAGGTGGATGTTTGTTTTATTATTGGACGAAACCTGTGCTGTGGATGTATTAAAATGTTAATTAATAATATTCACTTTTAACATGTACATTTGAATTCTAATGTAACCAAACTAATAATCTTTGTTTTGTGCTAATTCTTATACAGGATGGAAAGGGACGACGTTCCATCCCGCCACCGAGCGAGTCTACCAACCATTTCGATGAACTTTCAGTAGGTATAGTACCAACATAGAAATATTAAAAAAAATAACCCCTTATACAAAGTGAGTGATTAGTTAGAGTTCAATAGTATGGAAAAGTCAATTTTCCATGTACGCTTTCCACCCTGTATATAGGGTGTGTGCGCTTATTTTTTTTTTTCAACTGCATATTGGTAACGCCAATATCGACGGTAGAAAGGCTAATTGGCTTAAGCGACACTTTGGGCGATATTGAGTTATTTATATCATCGGAATCGGCAGATTTTTCTCCGTCGATTGAGCTCGGTTTCATAGCGATCAGACGATTTTGATGGCGGTTAACACTTCTGAAATTTGGTACAGCGTTAAAAAAATCAAGGCATGAAGTAACACAAAAAATTGCATTTTTGAATGAAACGTGACTTGACCCACAAACATGTTTGGTTGGTTCCCGCTTAAGCGGTTTCTACTTTCCCAACTTTGCCATTCGTTTTGATTTGAACCTTTTGGCTTTAACTCCATCACACACGAGCATAGTCGTTTAAGTCAATTGAACTTCAACAAAAAAGTGCCACCATAGGCGTTTGAAGCATTTAGCCTCCATTTAAAATAAAAGAAGCATGTCGCTTGAACCATTTAGCTCTTCCCAATTTTTTAGGGCATGGGTCGCTTCAACCAAATACGTAAAACCCTAAACCATAAAATGTATGTTACTTAGCATTTTGAACCTCTTTTTATAGATGAGAATGTCGGTTGAAATTGAATATTTATTTGACCTGTGTCATTTAAATCCTTATAATAAAATCATAATGCATCATATCAGTGTAGCTTAAATCATCAAAAAAATTTATGAGAAACTTTTGACTCGGCGGTACAATCACAATCTTGCCGCCGTCGGTGCTTTTTGAGCTGCTCGCCTATAACTACCGCCGCCCCCCGTGCGGGCGCGTCAATCACTTGTAGTCTGTGCCGGTAGGCGCATGTGCCGTAGTGATTTGTGTGTGATACTGAAATCGTGTATTTCACATTATGAAATAATTTAATTAATTTCATTGTTATTTCTTGATTATTTAATAATAATTAAAGTTTAAGTCTAAATACTTACTTACGTATTTCTGCTGCTTATATTGTAAAAAAAACGGACTACGAATATAATAAAAATTAAGATTAAAAAATGTAACGCAACTATCAAGCGTAGTAATAAATTAATTAAAGATGTTAGGCAAAAAGAGCATTTTTTTCCAATAAAAGCGACAGAAAGGTTATTGCGGATGAAACGCTGTACCTAATCAATATCCGCAATTTTTCTAAGACTGATTCTGCCAAATAACTATCTATTTATGTTATTAGAAGCAAATATTTTTCTTTATATAGCAATAAAAATTGAGAAAAACGGTTTTCATTCATTTTGTTATCTTTAGACCTGCAGAGTAATTATACCTTTGTCTCTAAATATCCGAGCTTCAACCACCATGTTTAATCATATTCATATAATTCCTGAGATTTAAGCAATCCTTTTTTCAATGAGTGTGTGTCATTAAGTCAATTAGAATCGCCACTTATTTCCATTAAAGAATCGCTTAAACTGTTTAGCCTTACCCCGTTGTATAGTAAAAATAGCGCTTAGCTCATTTAGCCTTCTTTTTAAAAAAGTGCACTTGTACACTACAGTCATTTGACTTGCCTCCGGCGGCAGACGCTGTTGGTATTTGAACCAATTAGCCTTTCTCTCATTTTTAGCAGATTTGTCTTAAGAGACCTTTATTTCGAGACATAAAAAACTAATTTTATCAAGGTAGGAAACAAAGTATGCGCCTTTATATTTTGAATATTTGATGGCAGTTGCGTTACAATATACCTGTTACTTTTTTTGTAGCGATTTTTTTTCTAAAAAATAAAACTTTAAACGGCTCTTCTGTAAAGTTCATAAAATGTCGGTTAAGTCAATTAGCCTTTCTACCGTCGATATGGTACAGTTGGCACCAAATCGGGGTCTGAAGATGGGATCGTAGATGTTATATCATGTATTGTACTTATTTCTTTGACACGAAGTAAGATCCGCTTGCAGATGCCCAATTCGAGCACCCAATCAGGGCGGCCATCTTTCATTACGACTCTGATGGACAGTTTTTGTCCATGTTCAGTTGATTATTATGGTCAAAATAATTAGTGAATAGTAGTAGTAGACCCTGTTTCAAAAATATCATGCACTCTAACGCCATTGGCAATAGAGACGTGCTCAGATATTTTAAAGTCAAAGGCATTTATTCAAGTAGGCAGGAGAATACAGCACTTTTGAATGTCAATGATTAAATAATAATGATGAAGATACACAGGTAGCAATCGCTTAACCCTAAAACAAAAATTATAATAGTAAGAACAAAATGTTCGAATGTCAATAAAACAGAAACAATTATAATTATATTAACGGACTAGATTCAAAATTAACAATTACAACAAAGAAAATTACACAAAGGGAAAGCGACTGTATCGAGTTTGTGAAAGGTTCAAATTTCATTGAAGTGGAGTGAGCATTGTAATGTACGTTGCGCCTTACGAGCTTCATATCAATCGTTAATTAGTGCTTGACAATGACAATCCGCAGGCACTTGCAGCGTTCAACAACTAAGCGGGACACGCGTTACATTAAATAAGGAAATAAAATTAATTGTACAATTAATTTATGTAAATATTTGTCAACTCTTAATACTTGAAAATGATTGCCAGTAATGCGTATTATTTTTTTGAAAGCCTGGGTCATGGTATACACCGTATACACCGTGTATACACAGTATACACCGTGTTTTTATTGATTTCCGTTAAATTGAACAGGTTACTTGGGACATTAATAGAAGTTGCCTAGTATATCGGCTTCTGTTCATCATCATCAGCCTATGATAGTCCACTGTTGGACGTAGGCCTCTCCTATTAACTATGCGTATAGACGCATTAGTAGGTAAATGCCCATAATCGCCACGCTGGGCAAGCGGATTGGCGATCGCAGTAATGTGTCCACTATGATGACGCTGCTGCTCATCATCAATCTTTTATCAAATGATGGTCAGTGACACTTCGATCCCTTAGTCGACTCTTACGACACCCGCAGGAGGAGTTGGGGTGGTGACAAATGTATTCGTAATGCCGTCACCACACGGCCATGTACGTATATTCTTAATGCCGTCACCACACGGCTTCTGTTAACTTCGTAAAATACTACATTTCCTTGTGCGGGAAAACTATTTTTCGGCGAGGGTGAAAGTTGAAGCCCGAGTGAAACGAGGGCGACAATCACCCGAGTTAAAAAAAAGTTTTTGCACGTGTAAGGGACGATTTTTTTCATAACGAGTGCGTCAAAAAGAGAAATTACCGCGCGCGAAGCGTGCGCAAAGTTCGTTTTTGCGCACTAGTTAGGATTTTTTTTTCATTTAACATACATAATAATTGTAATGGCAAGTGTGAGAGAACCTTAAGAATAAGATCTCAGCCTGAGACATCTTATTTGACATGTGCCGTCAGTCACCTGCGATTCTCAGATGACTGACGGCACACGTCAAAATAAGTAACATCAGGATTATACACTATAGTCTCTTAGATAAATTGATTATTTTTACCTAAATATCCTTCCCTTTAACTTAACGTAAATCAATAAAAACACGGTGTATATCTGATGGGGACTCGACCTAAAGTTCCTACACCGCAACGCAAGGGACAAAATCCTTCAATCAGGATAATTTTATTAATCAGGATTAATTCTGTTCGGAATCCATTATGATAACGCCACCCTTTTCAAAAAATTAAAAGTTTTTAGTTATTGGTGATTGATATTCAAGGTTCTCATAAAATTTCTAAGCTTTAACACTGTCGATAATTGGTAACCTCAAATCCGAAATTGATTAATTTTCCCCACCTCATATGGCTTCTATACATAATCAGAGGCGCTACCGCGAACTCCGTGATCCAAAAACTTCGAGGATTTTTCTCTGTCACTCTGATGACGCCTTCGTTGGAGTGAAAGAGATAAATCCACGAAATTTGCGGATTTTGAAGTTTGCGATAGGACAGTCTTCATCAGCTGCAGTGTTATTCACTAAGGAAACCGCCTTGCTAACAGCGCTGTGTCAGTGCTGAGGCAGCGTCGAGCCTAAAAGTGGTATTCACTACACTAATGCACTTTAAACGACACTAGCGCTCGGTGACGAATGCGGCGTGAGCTGGAACTACACCGCGTCGAGAGTTACCGCCTACAATTCGACGACGAGCTGTTCTACGTTAATGAATACCGTTTTTCGCAGCGCTGCGCTCTACGTCGAAGTGAAGGCTGTCTCGTCGTCGAGCTCGTTGGCGAACGCACCGTCGAATGTGTGAGTAAGAGAATAGCATAGCTGTTATTAAACCTTTCGTTGAGCGCGGCGTAATATATTCAATGGATTTGGTTTTATTTAGTAATGTTTCGATATTGTTGCCAGTCACTGAGGACACTGCCTGCTAGATACAAATAAACCTACAACACACGCATGAACACATACGTACATATTAGGGTGTTGCTTAAAAATCAACTTTCAAAAAGTCTTTGTCTCACCCCGCCATTGGATTCTATTACCCCGATTAACGCATGTTAGTTTTTTTATTTCTTTTTTTAATGAGTTTTAGGCACAGAATTAGATTTGGATAGAAGAAAAAAGTTCATTCATTTGTATGGCGGCCGAGCGTGTCAGATTTTGTACTGAAGTTGTTACTTGCCTATGATTTTAAATATGTCTCAGGCCCTTGTGTATTCATATTTTTTTGTGTTGTTGCAATTAATATTACTTAAGGAGGCATTATTAATGTTTTTGTTCACTTCAACTTACAAAATTTGACGCCCGAAAGCTGCAAGCTGCGATTAAAGACGGACAACTCAGTGGATTTCACTGAGTTCATTTGACACGCTAAGTAGATACGTTTGCTTGATCTAGTGGTTTTAGGGGTCGCTACCCCTTGATGAAATTTCGAAAATTTACGTAAGTAAGGCGTTAATTCAACATGTCACCATTTTGTATTTATCTTTTCTTTTGACCGTAACTCAGTGTATCGAGTAAGGCAAAGTCCCAAACAATCGTCTGGGAATCCCCTTGTCGCCACCACATTATGGAAATTATGCTAGAGGCAGTAGTTATTCAAGCTTTGGTCCATCAAGTGGACCAGAAATAAGTCTGTTTAAAAGATTCAAAGCAGTTTGGCCTAAGATTGACCAAACTACGTTTAGTTGTGCACCATGCAACACACAAGATGCCTCTGGCATACAAGATTTCGCTTAGGAGTAATTGAACAAATATCAACCACGCGATGCATGACTACAAAGAATTATTAGATCTGACTATAATCGATCTTGGAGGCGTACCTTCAAATGGTATTGAATCGTCAGAGCGAGAGATCTCGCTATTGATCAATTTTTGTATCCTTTCATTTTATTAGAGCTTACAATATAAATACGTAAACTGTATAGGTAATTAATTAATTAGTGGCGGTGTGTACTCAATGTTACTCGAAGCTGAAATAATTGATACATCGACACAATAATGCGATTCGCAGTTTACAATGAATATCAATTAGTAAACTACCCAGGGATAGAAGCTCTACTAGGAATTAAATACCATTACCAAGTAATTCCTCCAACCTCTTCCCGTGGATCGTAGGAGTCGGCTAAAGGATTGAATGTTCAACCGTATTTTGTAAAGTATTGTACTGTTTTCTGAAGTGTTATTCACTAAAGCCTTGCTGTCAGCGCTGTGTCAGCGCTGCGGCAGCGTCGAGCCTAAAAATGGTATTCATCTAATGTACTTTAAACAACACTAGTGCTCGGCGACGAATGTGGCGTGAGCTGGAACTACGCTGCGTCGAGAGTTTGACGTTTAATGTACGAACTTACTACTAAAGAATACGCTCTAACGAACAGCGACGAACTCGCCCACAACCTCGCTCACAGCCTCGATTCCTAATATCAAATAAAACCGCTAGGATTTTAGACAAGGCTGTCTCGACGTCGAGCTCGTTGACGAACGCAGCGTCGAATGTGTGAATTGGCCAGCTAGCCATTTTCCGCAACTCGATAACAAATATGTATGTGTACTTTTAAATATGTGAGACAAGATAAACGTGCTTCTTAAAAATGTTGCAATCACCTAATGTTTCACTATTTTAATTTGTTTCCGCTACCCAAAGGTTGTCTCAAGAGATGGCTTTATAGCGATAAGACCGCCTGTTGTGTACCTCTATGTATAATCGTTTGTTTTAACTATGTTTTCTTTTTTGTGAAGGTGTGGAATAAAGAGTATTCTATCTATCTATATGTGCTTATTTTGCGTGGTCCCAACGCTGGCCCAACACTTGAATTTCTTCGCAGATGTAAGCAGGGATTCCTCATGGTGTTGTCCTTTATAACAACGACGGCGTGTGTCTGACGGCAGTAAGAATACATTTGTCACCATCCCAACTCTTCCCGCGGTTGTCGTAAGAGCGTTGGCTCTTACGACACCCGCGTAAGGATAGAAGTGTCACTGACCATTCTTGTCAGAAGGGATTGTCGATAAGGGTGAAGTGTCACTGACCACACCTGAAATGCCCTTTGCCGCTCGACCACAGCGACAGAATAAAGCATAATAAATTTTACATTTACATTATATTGAAAAAGTCATTTCTGCTTCAACAAGCCACAAATCAAATAAAAAGCTGTCAGAAAACCACAGCAAGTTCCTGGTATCATTAATATTAATATATTCAGTCACGCTCATTACGAGTATTTGAAGCGTTATTCGTCATTATGTAATGTAATTAAATTGTCATTAGCGGAGTCACGATACGCCTTGTAAAGGGTTGCGATAATTATAGAGAACTTTAATGGCTTTAGGTTTTCTGTTACTGAGACTGACGTGTATATAGTTAGTCAGCAAAAAATAGTCTGCCACTTTTCGTCTTTGTTACCACGGAATAGTTTCGAAATAAGTCATTACGACACGAGTGCGAAAAACATAAAATTCGAAACAAGTGGCGATGGCTACGATAATGATAAATGATAAATTGAAAAAACCTACGCTCGTGCTTACAGATTGTGTAAACTAGACGAAAAATTATGTTACACTAAAGTAAAAGTATTTACTTACGAGTATGTACACGTACCTAAACAATTTATTTTTTAACGATCACTGTATTTTTTTTTTGTTTTGCGTGACGAGGCTGAAGAGGGTGTCTCCACTTTCTCGTCCAAATTGTAAAGAAGCCTTAAATGCCATTTTGACGAACTTACGATTCCGATAATAAATGAGCATGTTTCAATAAAAAAATCTCATTTACATGACTAAACTTTATTTACAAATTTTCCTTTAAATAAAATTTGAAGCCTATTAAATTATAAATACGTAGTGAATGAAAATGAATAATTTCCTCCTGAATGCTAATTCTTTAATTTGATTCTTTGAATTTGCGCAGTTTGAGGTTCAGACCCATTATTAATGGCGATTTTAAATTGAATATAAATGAATCTGTTATTACGAGTACATTTCTAAAAAGTTCCGAATTCTAAGAAACGTAAAT
This sequence comes from Thaumatotibia leucotreta, assembly GCA_025490895.1. Taxonomy (NCBI): domain Eukaryota; kingdom Metazoa; phylum Arthropoda; class Insecta; order Lepidoptera; family Tortricidae; genus Thaumatotibia; species Thaumatotibia leucotreta. The sequence goes on along the minus strand of JALPQI010013613.1, from coordinate 5,603 downwards.
TTCATTCACAATCTGAGAATTGTTGTCAAGCTAGCCTTGTCAAGATAACACACCATCATCAGCCTATCTTAGTCCACTGCTGGACGTAGGCCTCTCCAAAGCAATATGCGTATAGACATGCCATCATCAATATTCTGTCAAAGAATGGCCGATAATATTTCAATCCCTTAGTCGTCTCTCACGATACCCGCGGGAAGAGTCGGGGTGGTGACAAATGTCACCACACGGCATAGAATAAGACATTCTCGAACGTTAATAACGCAGCGGCAGCTCTTTGTATGGCTACACATCATCAGCTTATGTTAGTCCACTGCTGGACGTAGGCCTCTCCTATTAACTATGCCTAAAGACGCATTAGGAGGTAAATGGCCATAATCGCCACGCTAGGCAAGCAGATTGACGATCGCAGTAATGTGTCCACTATGATGACGCTGCGGCTCATAATTTTTTTATAAAATAATGGTCAGTGGCACTTCAATCCAGTCGACTCTTACGACACCCGCAGAAGGAGTTGGGGTGGTACAAATGTATTCTTACTGCCATCACCACACGGCCTACGTACGGCTACACTATATCTCAAATTCGGAGACAACTCAAATTTGTACACCAACTCAGCAAAACAGTGTTCTTTTATTAAACACCGAGCGACGTTGACCGATTGTCCCGAAATGAAATAAACTTCGTTCCATTCTTGAATACGTAATAACCTTTGGTCGGGTTTCTCAAACAAAGGTAGAATAGGCTTGAGAATGTAAATAATACGAATATCGAATCGGGCAGATAAATATGAATAAATCTGAAGGCAAGTGTAGCCTTTACATGAATTACGAATAGGGTTTGAAAATATTTGAAAGTTTTAGTTATTCGGATTTTCCAAATGTTGCTGTAAAGTGTCTAAATTCGAATTATTGGGTAGTAAAAAAATCGATTATGTTTCGAGTACCTATTCGTACAAAGAAGGATCAAATATTCGAAGTGTTCGAATATTCGAATTGTTAATATTACGTCCGAAGAAGATTATAAAAAACTGACAAGAATACAAGCCCCGATGCATACCTATGTTATCGTACAGTTAGACAGTTTTTCGAGATTATCCCGTTCATCCGGGGGAAAAGGTTTAGAGACAAAACCTTCACTATTCAATAGTAGTCCTAAAGTAGTTTCTTTGAGTATAAAATATTTGAACTTAATAAATCAGAATAAAAAAAAACTATTTTACGAGAGGTATTTTTTTTAATTTTTTCCACAATTTTTAATTTTGTAAATAATCAATGAACGTAAAGAACGCCATTAAAATTAAAGACGACATGGTACACCTGATGCACTGCGAATTTTGCGTCAAGCTTATAAGCGCGGAATTACGGTGGTGAACGAAAATATAATTTAGACACTGGTTTGTTAAAATCGATAATTATTAAACAACAAAAGCGTACTTCAGATTGTCGTGTCTCTTGAAATGTAGTACATTAACCATGACTAACGTTCATACAATTTATCATTAGCATAATGTGATCATTTTTAAAATATTCAAAAATTTGTAAAAATTGTTTCGAACTAGACGAACTCCACTGCATCGGGGCTTGTAGGGTTAAAAATTATCAGGATGCTTAGACAAGTTGCCAATCACTAACGCTCAGTCGTCAATCATAAACGAAAGGCAGCTAATTATCTTTGTCGCACTAATATGAAAAAGTGACAGAGAGGAAAAACTACGATACGCTACTAAGCGTTAGCGTTTGGCAACTTGGCTAAGCATCCTGGTCAGACAAAACATTAATGTGGAAAATTGCTACCATAACCAGGCTTTATGAATCCAAAGTTTAATGTCAAACGGAACTTCATCGCATGAACTTACGTTTATATCATGTCGTTTCGGGCATGACATTACACCCGTTGTCGCAGGCAGACTCACAGGCAGGCAGGCAGAGTCTTGCCTGCGACCACGGTTGTAATATCATGCCCAAAACGGCGCAAACTTTTATAGCTAAGTACCCATCAATTAATTCATAATTTACATGAGAACATTTCTAACTGCGGAAGCTCTACGAACAAATAAAACATGGAAGCCGCACGCCATATTAAATTGCCTTTCAAAAACGGTCCTGAATTTTAGTTGACTAGTGTCACCCCCTCTTCAATGCATCACGGTAATGAATTTCAATATCAACCTATAAAATCTTCAGCCGCCATTTAAAAATAGTTGTGATTGGTCTATTAAAGTTTTGATTGGCTATATTCTATAAACATTTGTCAAAGATGTTGCGCCGAAATATGCGCGGTGTTAAGAAAAGGGCTATGTCCTGCCCATCTTGGCACCATTGAACAATTGGTTTTGGGGGCATTATTGAGCTGGCGTTAGACGTCCATGTTATACAGTGTGTGGCCTACAACCGGGGTGAAAATTTAAACGGTGCATTAATAAGCTGATCAACAATCATTTCCACATATTGTAATTTAAAAAAAAAAAAAAAAAAATTGTAATTTTTTGTTCATGTATTTTTCATTATTATGGGTTCATTTACTTGAATTAAAAGTTATCAATAACTTATCATTTTTGAATCATTGAAAAATTTATAATTTTTTTTTTAAAACCGTATCAAATTAGTGTAAAAATGCAAACAAAATTATTGTTATGACTTCCTACCTGGTATACTATCAAGATGTCTTGCTGTGGTGTGCGTAACATGTAGCATAGTATAAGAACATATAGGTATAAGTATGCTTGTTCTCCTTTCCTTAGTTAGTCGTAATACAGACGCTTAAGTAAACGTACATGCCTTTCATTTAATCCGTTCCCACGCCACATGGCGACCGTGAACTTGTTGTCCGCGAGCGCCGCCGCGCCGAGCGCGCCTGACATCAGCATTTTCGCCAACCCGGTGCATATTATATACTCGTAATAGGAGTGCATAATAATATCTACATGGGACACAAGCCGATCGACTGCGCAAGCGACAGCCCGAAGGAAATCTAACCAAGGACAGTCATTAAGGAAAGTGTTTATCGAGTGAGATGGGGCACAGCTACAGCAAACAAGAAGAGAAGGAAGTAATTGTAAACCAAAATGCGGTTGGATCAAACGATGCCGCCGGTGCGAACGAGCATTCCAGAGTTAACAACATTCTCATTACCGTACTGTTCGTGATTTTGGCCCTTGTCGTTTGCTGCGGACTGTACAAGTATTTGAAGAAGGCACACGAACAATATGTGCAGAAAGAGGTGAGAAGAGAAGTGTGGTCCCGTTTGCAAACCAGACTGTCACTGAAAAGAGCGACTCCGTCCAGAGATGAGGCAGAGGAAGGCGTTTAGGCAGAGCGTGAAATGCGGAAGAAGACGAGAGAAGATTTACGTAATAGGTACGCGTGTGAAAAGTGAATAGTGTCAAGGTTCCTGTGTGTCAAAGTGAAATGGTGTTAAGGGTATGGATTTAGAGTTAAATACTATATACGATAAATTAGATAAAATAAGGACTGATTTGCAAAAATTAGGCGAAGTTAGAAGGCAACAAAAAATAGGCTTAGAAAAAATTTCTCAAGCTCAATTAATATATAAGGACTATAAACAGTTAATTTCTTGTGTTAATGTCGATGACCTGTCAAAAGAATGTTCATTTTTGGAATTGTTATGTGAGAGAATAGACGAAGTTTACACTAAAATTTTACAATATAAAGTTATACAGGGTGCATCCGAGGAACCAACTAAAATGGCGAAACAATTTGAAATCCGGGAAGCCAATAGCTTGATCCCTATTTTAGATGATAAGGAGGAAACTATTGAAAGAATGATAGCGGGAATCGAAATGTTAGATGACATGTTAGAGGAAAATAGCGAAAAGAAGTTGCTGATTTCTTTCGTTTTAAAAACTCGACTCAATAAAATCGCACAGTTAAAACTTAAATCCAAGTACGATACCGCTACCCAACTTATAGCCGATATAAAAAAATATTTGCTGCCAAAGAAATCCGCAAATTCTCTTTTAATGCAGTTAAATAATATCTCGCAGAGAGACATGTCTATTATTCAATATGGTGATAAAATAGAGGAGTTGTTTATTGGTCTAACGATAGCGCAAGCCGACGGAAAGCCCGAAGCATGCGATATACTCAGACCAATCAACGAGTCCTTGGCCGTAAAGAAATTTACGGACGGTTTGAGAAATCGCCGTCTGAGTACCATTCTAGCTGCACGTGAATACACGGAGCTGAAGGAGGCCGTCAGAGCTGCCCAGGATGAAGAGATGGCGAAACCCCAGCCAGAGCCTGTAGTTATGAACATAAACCACGGCTACAGACGAGGTTTCCAACAGCCCCAGCGCTACGGATGGCGCGGGCGTGGGCCGAGTTACCAGTACAATCGTCCACGAGTGTACCACAACATATGGACCCGCTACCCCACTAATAGAGGTACTGTGCCTAGTAATAACTTCCACAGGGGACGCGGCCAACGTGTAAATTTTAGGGGACATAACGCTACTCGAACGAGTCGTGGACGCCGAGGGAACGTGTATACATGTACACACGAACCGCAGAATACCAACGAATCGACATATCAGACAGACCGAATTCAGTTTTTTCGAGCATAAAGTTTTGACTATATGTGACGGATTAGACTATGTAACTTTTACCGTAAGCAGACAAAAACTTGTTTTTATGATTGACAATGGCGCAGGTATATCAATTATACAGAAAAGTAAAGTTCCCATAGAATCACAGATATACGAGAAGGGTACTATAATATCAGGAATTGGCGGCAGCATTATAAGTACACATGTTGCAGACGTGTCTTTAAATTACGGTAATACAATATCCATTATACATAGGTTTCACATATTGCAGGATCAAGATATGCCGTGTCACGCTGACGGTGTTCTCGGACTAGACTTTATGCGAACTTATAATGCAATTATAGACCTTATGACTGACGAGCTCACTTTACACTGTGGGAACGAAAGGTGTGTGTTACAAACACAAAGAAGTCGCGATAGTGAAACTTACTTAACATTACCGCCTAGAAGTGAATCATTACATTTAATTAAAGTCAAATCATTCGATTTAGGAAAAGATTACGTTGTACATTCGGACACATTAGGCGAAAATATTTTTTTAGCGGGAAGTATTAGTAGGGTAAAGCAAGGACGAATACCGGTACGAATTTTAAATACAACGGAGGAAGAAGTTATGTTACCTGTTTTTGAGCCTATTTTGGATAGTTTGAACGATTATGAAATTTGCAATTTTCAAAAATCCGGTAATGGGGTAGAGAGAGTTAAGAGGTTGTTGTCATCAATAAAATTAAGTCATTTAAATGATACAGATCGCAAGCTTATAGAGTCAATATGTGCCAAATACGCCGACGTTTTTCACTTGGACGGTGACAAGTTAGGAACTACTAATATACTGAGTCAAAGCATTGCCGTGAAGCCAAATACAAAACCTATTTATACGAAACCGTATAGGTTACCAGCATCAATGAAGTCAGAAATTAATAAACAGGTCGAACAGATGATCCAAGACGATATAATCGAAGAGTCAAATAGCGATTGGAATAGTCCAATACTTTTAGTGCCGAAAAAGTCGGAAAACAACACAAAAAAATGGCGTTTA
>JALPQI010013612.1:0-42672 GCA_025490895.1 Thaumatotibia leucotreta | reverse complement strand
ACATCACACTAGGGTCTCTAATATTATGTATTGAAAAAAGAAAGAATTCGAAATTATTAAAAAACAGTGTTCCCTATCTTGCCTACTTCTGAAAATTCTGAATTATTGTCGATTTAGGCCATAATATCAAATGTGTCCTATGGAAAATATGTACATGCAGTTTCGCGATACTTCTCGACTTGATTGGCCATAATTTCTAAAGAAAGATGCGAAAATCCCCAAAACTTCCCAAATTAATTATCAAATGTATACATAGTTATACGTGTTATACGTATTAATTTAGGATTGAGATACAATTTCAATTTAATTTTATTGTTTTTTTACTTGTTAAAAGTCTGACCAAATTTCATTCTGCATGCGTTACCTATATCTTGTGGAAAATGTGCTTATTGTTGTCTACGCTGGATGCAGGTCGCATCTAACCGGTACATGTGGAGGTCCAGAGGGGAGGCCTATGTTCAGCAGTGGACGTCTTATGGCTGAGATGATGATGTTATCTATAGGCATAGGCACTTCTTTCAAAAAAATGAAACTAATAATAATTGTAGAACTTTTATCGAAAAAATTAAATGAATAACGAAGTATACGTCCGTATTCATAATGAAACCAGCTTGATCGAAACAATATATGTAAAAAAAATTAAAAGTCCCTATTCAAATTGACAGACTCCAAAATTTTATCAAAACAACAATGAAAACAAAATTACGTTATACGTCAATACTTAAAAAATGCTTTACTCGTAAATTATTCATTCACCCATCATTTTATTATATCGTCCTATTACTGCAAATACCTGTTGTCAATCATCGCCAACAGAAGTGGGATGATGTTGGGACACCTTAAATATACGACACGACGAATTAATTAAGACCATTATAGAAGGAAAAGTAGAGGGGAAGAGGAAGAGAGGAAGGCCGAGAAGGGCGTACAATGGACCAAATGAAAGAAAAAGTAGACGTCGTGTCGTAAAACGGTCTAAAAGAAAAGGCACTGGAAACGACCATTTGGAAATTGCTTCACAGACAAGAGCCCTGCTCTTAAGTTTATGATGATGACTGCAAAGTCCAGCTATGTGCTTGTATTAAGTTATTGCATAATGAATTTTATTATTATGATAATAAAATTGATTCTGCCAAAGCCTAATTTGTACACATAGCTGGTATCTATATAATAGATACCAAGGATTATTACTATTCGTTAAAAACTTGAAACATGCGCGTAACTAAGACAAATTCTAAAGTCGTTTAATGAAACAAATAAACTTCCGCAGTTACAACCTCAATATACCTAAATAAAATAACCAATATATCTGTCAATCTATTTTTTAATTGTGTAAATACGCGTTAAGAATTACACTATTACGGACGGACCCGACGTTAGCCGAACGCGACCCAAAAGTACGATGTTTATAGTTTCTGTTCAGCCGAAAGGTTCGTCAGTTTTTTGCCGAAACCGAACCTTCGACCGAAACACGATTTTAAACCGGCCAAAACTGAAACTTCTTCTTTAGTAAAAAATGGCTGACTATGTACGTCTGTAACAAGTATAATTATATGCATTGAACTAAAAGTGGTAGGTACTTATTTAATTAATCCACAATTTAAATAATTCATTTTTGTTAGAAATATTAGGCTAACTAGATAGTTGATAAACTACAATGGATAAATACAACAACTTAATTTTTATAAAAACATAAAAGAGTGATTGTATAATACTTTCTATTGATGTATTAACATATTGTATATAACGTCATATACAATCACACTTTTATGTATTTAATTGCAATAAAATACTTAAACGTAGGTAAGTAGATACTTAATTTGTTACCCATTATACTCGTATATTTTTTAACACTCCAACTTATTGTTGCACTGATCCGAATTAGGTACAGTACAGATGTAGTGAGAAATGACTTGCCTTCGGAAACGTTCGTCAACGTCATGCTGTTTCAGTCTATCTCACTGAGACTGACAGTAATAGCTGTCATGCTACTTCAGTCAGACTCGGTGACACTGCCTGAAACAGCATGTGTTTACGAACGTTTCCGAAGGCAAGTAATTTCTCACTACACCTGTACACGTCCTTCCCACAGCAGATGTTTCGATACAAATCCAGAACCAAATGAAAATCAGCGTTTGTTTGTCCTTGAATAAACCGGTTTATAAAGTTCTGAACAGGTTAATCGAACAAAAACATTATATTACGTTCCCCTGAAAACCGGTTAAAAAAAACCGGTTTGACGAACGAAACCGAAAAGAAAAGGTTTTTCGCCAAGTACATGATAACGGTTTGAAAATTTAACCGGTATCCGAGCCTTGGTTTAAATTATGCTTCAGTGTTAAGTTAACACTTTGCCAACGAGTGCTACGCGCTCAGCTCGTAGCCGATCCAGTGATTTTTCCGCTTTGTAGCAAAATGGACCTCCCACAGAGAACTCCCCTCGGGAGTTCCCCGCGCTCAATATGTTAAGGTAGACACACGTCTTTGAGTGGCTTAAGATTGTAGTACCTTCGAAACACTACGTACAGATGTCGCTAGTGATTAGCTTCACAATACCATCGACTACATTCGCTGTGATCGACGGAAGGTAGTCTGGTGTAATTGGAAGCACGTTGGACCGGCAATCCAGAGGAAGCGGGTTCGAATCCCGTGACAACCAGAGTCTTTCGCAGTTGATTTTTTCTATGGTAAGCACATCTGTTACGACATTGTGGGATTATGTTAAAGTAACTTTGGCCGTGTGGTAACGGTAATAAGAATACATTTTTCACCACGCCATCTCTTCCCATGCGTGTCGTAAGAGTCGACTAAGGGATTGAAGTGTCACCAGCGACCGGAACCGTTATTTTCTCCATACAAAAATAACGGTTCTTTTTTCGTCTTTCGGTATATAAATTATAAGTTAATGGAGTAATTTAAAAATAATTATGTGAACTAAAATTATGAAAACGGATAAACTCGCGTATATTAACTAATTTTAACTTCATTCCGACGTTTCGAACACTTTACAGGGTTCGTGGTCTGCGGGTGGGAGTTTATCCGTTTTCATAGTTTTATTTCATGTGTAATCCTCGCGGTAACGGAAGAAAATATTAAAAATATGTGCTAGTTTTTAGTAAGACGTCCCACTTTGTCGCTTACCATAAAGACGAGATTGCCTTGTATCTTCATATGAATAAACTGACAAAGCGGCTTTATGGCAAACGACAAAGTGGGACGTTTCACTAAACTCACATATAATTGACTTGATTAAAGAATCAATATCACAAAAGTTTAAATCCTGCACCAAACCAAAGCTTTCTGTTAATGCCCAATGGTTGACTGGTAGAGATTGCCTTAAGGCATTATGTTCGCCATTTGTACTCTTTTATATTGTGCAATAAAGTTTAAATAAATAAATAATAATATTGTAAATTACATAAAATATTGAGCACTACGTAAAGAGTACCTATACAACATTCTAAAATATTGGGCTATTTCGACGTTTTTGTAAAATATCGGTTTTGGTCCCTAAGTGTCACTGATAATTCATTTAGCTGCAGTGACAGGATGATAATGTGATTCTGATGTTAAAATGGATGAAATTAATCCTGTAAATTCCGTGAATATCTGCTTAAAATCAACTTTTCTATGAAAATTACATTTTGTGAATTGTTTGAGTATTCTACTTATTTATTGATGTGTAGTATTATGTACATATTATATATATATTAATTATATTATGTGTATTGGATGTAAGAGTTTATCTTAGTTGGTATAATAACGGTTAAGTTTTTGGTATTACTCTTTATTATCCACTGCACACGGTATGTTTGTCTATCTTTTGCTTCATATAGACAACTCCTTTGCTCAAAGGTTAACTGAAAGAGATCCGTTAAAGAGATAAGTTCGCATTTGTACCTGTCAAAATTTTTGTATAAATGTGTATTTTTACCTGTGTTTTGTGTACAATAAATAATTTACATACATACATACAAAATTACACCCAGCCCGACAGCTTTCCTCTTTATTTTTTATATTTGAATACTTTTACGAAGCCCAGACAATTGAAGGGAAAGTTAGACTGTGTAATGGATAGACGATTGTTTTTTTGTTACTACTCTACTTTAAAAGGTTAACAAGTTATGAACAGTTTCATCTCAAACCTTTTTCATTGTAAAGTTGGTCGCAGCTGCCGTCTCCACACGCTGAAACTTAAATTATATTTTGTTGTGACCATGGATGTATAGAAAATAACGGATTACCCATACTATTACAAGCTAGTGTGATCTTGCAGTGGCCGCCGGTTTGAATGTGTGAGTTTCGATCCGACTAACACTGACAGCGTACCTGTAGTATTTATTAACATCGAACTAATTTAAATTCTATTAATTTAGAACACAGTTGCAAATTGTCTTGCGTCGTTAAATTTCGTATATAACATTTTTTTTTATATTTCTTTGGGAAGATAATCTACGACAGTTGTTGATATTGTGGCAAATCTCTTTGCGTTGCTTACAATGTGTCGTGTAAAATATTATATCAGAATAATCTAATAGTTACTATTTTGGTTTGAAACTATACAGATGTCATCAATTTTGTTTAAATGTTTTTATACACTAAATTAGTAAAACAAGTTTTTTTATTTAGTTTTCTCGTCCCACAATGTATGTGCATCGTGTAGACACAAGGAGAAGTGTACTTCAATCACAGCTTAATTAAATAGAGCGTCTGGAAATATTTTATTAGTCTATGGTTATAGTTTCAGTCGTACTCGTATTCTGTTTTGTATTTGGAGTAGTTGGGACTTCTCTGAAGAAGTTCTTGTTTTATGGAACTTATCTGCTACAGTGTAGTTGGCAGTGACCCTGCCTACCAGGGTATTTCTTATTTAATTGGACAGGTGTTGACCATATTTAAATAATTATCAAACGGGTTACTCACGTAATTTAAGTCGGCAGTTGCGCGACATGTTTCGATCCATTTAGAGGATCCTCATCATGGAGAACCCGCGACCAAAGCCCGACGTGTACTGCGGGCTTGCGCTGTAACATGTTGAGCAATTATCGACTTAAATTACGTGAGTAATTTGATAAATATTTAAATATGTTTGAGTCCCACGATAGTTATAATTCTAGATGTTGACCATGTTCGAAAGTTAAGGATTTTTTTAAATATTTGTACAACAAAGTAGCTCCACCGATCCTAGGTGAAAATTGGAGCCCAAATCGCGGCGGCAACAAACAGGAGACCAGCAGTAACCTGTTAGTTGCCACCGCCTTGCTGGCCCGCTAAATGAAGTCCAAAATTTTGATACTTATTTGTAAAATAGCCCCTGCGTCGAGCTTTCTGCTCATATTTAAAAGTATAGAAAATTAAATTAATATAAGGTGTAATCAAATTACTCACGGATATTTTTACAGCCGATAGTACTCCGCTTCTGGACTATATTTATGTATGAAACATTTTATTTTAGGTTTTGTTATGTTTTTTTGGAGAAAACTAGGAAACAAATTTGCTACGCTAAAACACCCCGTTAATAAGATGAGACCTCTTTAGTCATAATTTTATGGAGGCCTTTAATTTCATAACCTACCATTTTCCCGCTGAATCATAATGACATTTAAGAATAAACACGTGACTTGACAATGTTAAACACCTTGACAGGGAATGATTATTTAGAAAATAAGTTAGAATATTATTTTTTGTTCGGTAAAAGAAAACAACAAAAACGTATGATTTATTGTTTATTTTTAGTGAAAGTTAATTGTTTTGTTGTTAATTAACGACCCTTAAAATATCCATGACTAATTTGATTACACCTTATATAGGTAACGTTAACCCTCCACTTACGAGATAAAAAATACTAATATTTTTGAACGCAAGTCAACACCTACACGAAATTATCAAACCATAGCGTCGCATGACAACTAAAACTCACTAAGTAACAAATACCTACTTGAAATTAAGCTCGTAATATCTCATTTCTGATTCAATATTGAAATAATATATTATGAGATTGCTAAGGGTAGGAAGGTTTTCATAATGAGCTTCAGTTGTCAAGAATTTCCAATAACAGTATTCTTCATATTCCTTACAATATTACTGTCTGACCAAATCCACATAATCCCAAGTTAACATTTAAAGGTTAACTGATTCTCTCATAATCACTCTAGACACTGGATTACCGGTCAGTCCCGTTAGTCCCGGGACCCTAAAACCCGGGATTCCGGTAAGCCCGCGCGGCCTGCATTAGTGTCGACAATGTTGCGGATTAGCCACCTTTATAATGCTAATATACTTGTCAAAATTCATCCCGCCCTGACATCATGTGGCGATAGAAGATAGATAAATATTAGACTGTAGATTTAAATATCTACATAAAAGATATTCATCACCATCATCATTATCAGCCTATGATAGGCCACTGCTGGACGTAAGCCTCTCCTATTTACTATGCGTATAGATGCATTAGGAGGTAAATACCCATAATCGCCACGCTCGGCAAGCGGATTGGCGATCGCAGTAATGTGTCCACTATGATGACGCTGTTGCCCATCATCAATCTTATATCAAATAATAGTCAGTGACACTTAAATCCCTTAGTCGACTCTTACGACACGACACCCACAGGAGTTGGGTTGGTGACAAAATGTATTCTTACTGCCGTCACCACACGGCAAAGAGAGAATAAAAGTTAAACTACGCTCGTAGCTGATCCCGTGATTTTTCCACTTTGTAGCGAAAATGTATTTCTCACAGAGAACTCCCCTCGGGAGTTCCCCGCGCTTAATGTGTTAAGTGCATAACACATTTTATATTCATTACACAGTACATTGTTATTACTTACCCACCTGCCAAGCGTGGCGATTATGACGTGTACCCTTTTATTGGGGAAGGTTTTTGTCCAGCAGTGGACTTTCCGGCTGAAATGATGATACATAATCACCAAATGAAAAATTTTAAAAACCGACTTCAACTGATTTCTCCAAGATCCTCGATTTGTTTCCATCGTTGGTTTCCTCAAATCCTACTTTCTGAATGAAAATTCTTGTAAATGAATGAAAATTACCAAAAGCACCATACATGTAGGTACTTATAACATTTGAAGAGATGACGTGGGCGCTCACTATGGGCCTGATCAAAAAGCTCAAAGTCACTGAAAGGGCAATGGAGAGAGCAATTCTCGGAGTTTCCTTGCGTGATCGAATCAAAAACGAGGAGATCCGCAAGAGGACCAAAGTAACCGACATTACTCTCAGCATTGCCAGACTTAAGTGGCAGTGGGCTGAGCACATCGCCAGAAGATCAAATGGCCGATGGGGCCAGAAACTGCTGGACTGGCAACCACGTACCGGAAGACGCAGTGTGGGCAGACCTCCCACAAGATGGTCAGGTCGCGGAAACCCGCTGGAGGCAAGCAGCGCAGAATCGGTCATATTGGCGATCATTCGGGGAGGCCTATGTCCAGCAGTGGACTTCTTTTGGTTGAAATGATGGATGGAAATAAAATTTACCACTACTGTAAAAAAACACCATCTGTTCTGAAATTAATTCGTTACCAGTCTATTTTATTCTCATCTCTGGCCCCTGAATTTATGTGCGAACTATGTTTGGCTTATTCCCCGCTAGGTCAGACATGATTTTTCGTGCCTTTGTTTGAAAAACTGTTAACGGAATTTTTAATTGGAATGAAAATGGGATTCGCGAAGTTTTTCGTTTAGCTCGGTTTTGTGTAGGTTTAGAAAGTGTTTGGGGGTTAGCTAGTAATGGTGTTCCCTTTAATGATAAACTAGTATATTTCACATGACAAAATATTTTCTCATAAACATTTATAAGGGCTGATTTTTATGTGTTATCCATTTGTGAAAACAACTTACCTGAGTGACGTTTGTGTTATAAGTAAGCCTAAATTATTATTATAAGCAAAAGCTTCCGTTATTTAATTTAATTAGCTAAAAATATTATGCAATTGGCCTCGGGTTTATATGACGTGATCTCGATTGCCGTGTGGTAACGGCAGTAAGAATACATTTGTCACCACCCCAACTCCTCCTGCGGGTGTCGTAAGAGTAGACTAAGGGATTTAAGTGTCACTGAACATTATTTGATAAAAGATTGATGATGGGCAGCAGCGTCATCGTAGTGGACACATTACTGCGATCGCCAATCCGCTTGCCCAACGTGGCGATCATGGCCATTAACCTCCTAATGCGTCTATACGCATAGTCAATAGGAGAGGCCTACGTCCAGCAGTGGACTATCATAGGCTGATGATGATATCGATTGCATGACATTGTAAGGGTCTCCCGTAGAAAAATCAAAATATAGACGGCATATAAATCAGACACCACATCAGCCGTGCCAATACGTGCCAGTTGACGTCATTTTCGCTCTTGTGTCGTCAACATTAAGCTTTTTTTTGGAGTCGTCGACTATGATGTTTGAATGAAGATTACGTACACAATAGTATGATTTAATCATATACATAAACACCGAGTTCGCTACTCAACTATAATGAACTCATTATATAAAGCTATTGGCAACTATAATGAATTCGATCAATGGCTTGCCAGCAAAAAAGACATCGATAACCTCAGGATAAGGGGCCCATTTTTCGAAAGCTTGTAACTTGTTATACAAGCGGAAGTCCTTATCTAATTAGTAGTGTCAAAAAGAGACTTCCACTTTAGAGAAATTGGGCGCCTGCACTTTGTTTCGGCGTTATTTCGATCTGTTTACTTATTTATATTGACTTCAGCTTCCATCTTTTCGATCTTGTAGCTTGCTTCTTTAGACCACTCAGTAAGCTTCGTGGTGTAAACGCAACTCGACTGAAAAGCTCTATATTATAACACGATTATTATAAAATACTATTTCGACCAGCTGGTGCCAATTTCTCGTCGATTGACTTAGGAACTTTATGGATCCAACCAATAATGGCATCCTTCCAATGTCGTAAATCGGTTGTCAGATACAGTGCATCTTTCATGGGCTCCATTGAAGAAGTGCTTCTATTTTGAATGCACATTAGAATGAACGTCGGCACATAACCTCAACAAGCAAATGGCGTGAAATTGGCTCTCAACCAATATAATTATAGTCCATTGATAAATTCAATTTTTTATATAATAGAAGAAAAGCAAAAGGTCTACTAAAACTCGCTTTGCCCAGACATAGGCCTAAAGCGGGTTGGTGCTTTGGGCAAAACGGGTAGGAAAGAGGTAAAGCGGGTAATTTAATAAAAAAACTAATTATAGTTATCATCATCATCATCATCATCATCATCAGCCCGTTGCAGTAAACTGCTGGACATAGGCCTCCCCCAAGGTACGCCACAGAGCTCGGTCTGCTGCTTTATGCATCCAGTTTCTGCCAGCCCCCTTATGCAAATCATCCCGCCATCTGGCCGGAGGGCGTCCCACGCTACGTTTACCAAGACGCGGTCTCCACTCCAGAACACGCTTGCTCCAGCGGTTATCGGTTCTGCGACATATGTGGCCAGCCCATTGCCACTTCAACCTACTAACTTTCAGAGCTATGTCGGTCACCTTGGTTCTCTGGCGGATCACTTCGTTTCGAATTTTGTCCTTTAGAGAGACCCCAAGCATAGCTCTTTCCATAGCACGTTGCGCGACTTTAAGCTTGTGGATTAGCCCCACAGTCAGTGTCCACGTCTCGGATCCGTACGTCATAACAGGAAGGACGCACTGGTCAAAAACTTTCGTCTTTAGGCTCTGAGGTATATCCGACGAGAATATCTGTTGCAACTTCCGAAACGCTGCCCAACCTAACTGGATCCTCCTATTAGCCTCCTTTTCAAAGTTGTATCTACCCAACTGCATTAACTGGCCAAGGTAGACATATTCTTTGACAACTTCGAGAGGCGTGCCATCGATGACTACTGGCTCCGGAATGACGAGATCATTAAACATGACCTTCGTCTTGTCCAGGTTCATCCGGAGGCCAATTCGCTGGGAGGCTACATTTAGGCTGTGCAGCATTTCTTGGAGTTCCTGCAGCGATTCCGCCATGACCATGATATCATCGGCAAACCTTAAATGCGAAATGTATTCGCCGTTTATATTTATGCCCCGTCCTTCCCAGTTTAGTCTTGAAGATGTCCTCCAATACATTTATAAATAATTTCGGGGATATAACATCCCCTTGCCTTACTCCTCGATGTAATGGAATCGATCTTGTTTGACTGTTCTGTACTTGGACGGACATAGTCGCGGCGTCATACAGGCTTTTTAGCACCTCGATGTATCTATAGTCAACTTGGCATCGCTTCAGAGAGTCCAAAACAGACCAGGTCTCGACAGAGTCAAAGGCCTTCTCATAGTCCACGAAAGCTAGACACAGAGGCTGATTATACTCCTGGGTCTTCTGTATAATCTGCCTCACTGTGTGGATGTGGTCTATGGTGCCAAACCCTCCTCGAAACTCGGCCTGCTCCGGTGGTTGGAAGTCGTCTAACCGCCGCGTCAGCCTATTTGTGATGACCCTCGAGAACAACTTGTACACGTGGCTCAGGAGCGATATAGGGCGGTAGTTCTTGAGAAGGGTTTTATCCCCCTTCTTGAAAAAATAAAACTACCAAGCTCCTGCTCCATGCTCTTGGAGTTCTCCCTTCGTGGAGAACGGAGTTAAATATGCGCTGCAGCTGCTTAAGGACAAGAGTTCCCCCTGCCCTTAGGAGCTCAGTCGTAACCCCGTCTTCTCCCGGGGCTTTTCCTTTTTTTGTTGTTTGAGGGCCAGCTCAAGTTCGTGGTGGCAGCGGCGCGCGCCGCGCCGTGATTTCTGTTATAAAAATAATAAATTTAAGTCATCCCCAATGTTGAGAAATAATTTAGACCATTTTAGAGTAGTTTTGTGAAAATATATTGTTTTATTTACTTTTTTTGCCTCACAGGTGTGATGAAAAACATTGTGTGTGCCACGGGCGGAACAAGAATTATTTACCGCCCTTAATACAAAATGTACTATTACAGGCTACAATGCGCACTCGCTTGCCCCGTAAAATGATTAAATATGCATTTACCTCATACTGTGTCCATGTGGACCGGGTCCAGCAGTGGACTGAGAGAGGTTGATGAATTTTATAGGCATTAATCAAAAGCTTTTGATTCATATTCAACGTTGGTAAGTACTTCAGAATATTTTAGTTCGAAACCAGTTAGATTAAGGTCAGTCTAAGTCAGGCATAATATTTTATATTGAAGGAATGTCCGTCATATTTCTTATACAGTTCAATTAGGGTCGGAAATTAGTTGGTAGACTTTCCTGATAGACGGTCTTACTCTCATTGACCTTATGTAAGATTTTCTCCAATATTTGGAAACCGATCAAAACTAGTTTCAATACCGATAACCGCATTATATTCAACATGGCGTGAGCTGTCAGTCACAGCTCACCGCAAGACCTACAAGTTATGCGATCTAGATTTAGTGCTGCTATTTTGTCATCGATAGATGCTGTATAAATAAATATGTATCTTAGGATATCTTACACAAATCAACCTAATCCCACGGTAAGCTCAATTAAGGCTTGTGATGTGGGTACCCGGCGACGATATATATAATAGATAGATACATATCGATACTTAAATACATATACACAGCCATGACCAAGGAACAAATATTTGTGATAAATAAATACACAAATAATGTCCTCGCCGGGATTCGAACCCGGACCCCCCAGCTTCGTAGGCAGGGTCACTACCAACTAGGCTACGGAAGCTGACTAGTAGTGTATACAGTGTGTGATCATCATTCAGGTTTTTAACAAAACATATGAGCCATACGTCGCACTCCAGCGGGCAGTTTGGTGGCAAGGTAAGGTTTACAAAAAAATCTAAACTTACGAGTATTATAATATATTTAGTATTTGTAACAGTTTATTAGAATTAGTTACCGGTTATCAGTTATTACTTTTTTTAGTCTTTCACGTATAGATACTGTACTATAGTGATAACTGATAGCCTATTTAAGTGGCCACTTAAAAAACAAATAAATAGCTGACATGTGTCATTATGACTGTCGTTCATACTTATATTTGTTGTTGCAGTGCCGTCTATTTAAATGAAAAATTTGCTATATTTGTTAAATTGCATATCCATTTATTGCAAATTTGCAATTGATCTGTTGTGGATATCCTAAATAGTCGCGAAGCCATTGCGATAAAAGAAGCAAAACGCGTATTTGCTATAACCAGCGTAGAAGAGGAAGTGAAGTTTATTCAAACACATTTCTCCGAGATAAAAAATAACATTCAATATTTGCAAAATTCGAATTTGCCACTGCAGTCTTCCTTTAATTTAATGTAATAAATAAAACTATGAACAAATTGTCAAAAGTACGCCTGCACCCTAAAGGAAAACAAGTATATCTGAAATTACAAAGTGTCTTAAAAATCTAATCCCGGGTATGAGACACTAAATATGATAAATATGTAGTTCAAAACGAAGAGGTTGAGACTACAAATAATGTTAACAAAAACACACTTCAGCATTTTCAACAATGCAAATACCTGCCAATTACTTCAGTCGATGTTGAAAGAACGTTCTCCCATTTAAATTCCCCTAAATGCATATTTTCAAGCCGACGAAGAACGTTGACCGCCGGCAATTTAGAAAAAATATTAATGATATATTCGCATACTTAAGTAAATTTAATATTTTACATACAAGTCAATTTTATTTTTATTTAAAATTGAATGAATACTAAAAAATAATACGTAAGTAACGTACTGCCGTAGTTGCTAAGATATTTAGAATTGTACATTATAAATACCAAGGTATTAGGTACCAAATACTAAGTACAAATACTTCCTATTATTTGAAAATTAATTGATGTATTTGTGAACCTTATCTATCATTTTGACATGCCACCAAACTGCCCGCTGGAGTGCGACGTATGCATATGACGAACATATCAAATTAATAAACTTTATAGTATTACCACTGAAATTTTACTAACATTTTTGGCGAAAAATTCCAAAAGATCTTGGGATGGTGTCACTTTCTTCTTTTTCTTCATCAGCGTATGTTGGCTCACCGTTGGAAATACGCCTCTCCAACTTGCTTTCACACTTTGTATTAACGGAATTAGGGAGAATATCTGAAGGTGCATTCAGACCAAACGAGCATTCGCTATTCTATCCCCCACTCTACGAAATCAACGAATCACGTTTCGTGTAACGATCGAATTTCGTAGAGTAGCGGGTTAGAATAGCGAATGCTCGTTTAGTCTGAATGAACCTTGAGCGTGTCAACCGCCTAATTTTGGTGGCATTATTTTTGCCGAAGTTTACATTCGTTAGAATATGCTTTGTCGTGTGAGGGAGGCACGCTCAGATATTCACCTGTTAAGAGTTTTGATACTAGATCTTTTTTTCTGTGCTCACTAAGATACTTAAGACCTTCACATATTATTAAGTAATAATGTCTACACTTACTCATAACAAACGATTATACCAAGGTGCGAAATAAAATACAGTCTAAATAAGGAAATGTAAATTATAAATCTACGTTAACTTGCACCGTTTATAATATTCAGATTTTATTTAATTCACAGTTTAGTCAAGTTTCTGCGAACATGTGAAAATGTAAACTTTAAAGTATAAAAATGTTAGTAGTTAGCATCAACCGTCTACTTTACGTATTTTTTATCATAGACAATTAGTGATACCGCAAGGAAATAACTGTCAAAAAAATTTGGTTGGTCCGAAACTAAGAAAACGTCAATGAGAAGCAATGAAAATTCTACATCAAATTAATCAATAAATGTCTCTTGACAGTAACATGTCGCTAATAATGACAGTCGCAGCGTTTGACAAGTTGTTGCGTTAGAGTTACAGCGCTCGCGCGTTAAGGTGCATTTAGATCAAACGAGCATTCGCTCATTCTATCCCCCACTCTACGAAATCAACGAATTTCGACGAATCATGTTTTGTGTAACGAACGAATTTCGTAGAGTGGGGGATAGAATGAGCGAACGCTCGTTTGATCTAAATGGACCATAACAGTGATTGTTGGAATGAAATAACATGTTCCTTGTGAAGCTAAAATTAGAAATTCACGTTTCTTGTGCAAATTCTCGCTAAAAAATTACAAGCATTACCTGGCAGTAGCAGCAGTAATCAAAGTCCGGTAAAATATCTCATAATATCAAATTGTCACTTTTCACATTAATATCTAAAGGTGCGAACAAACTAAAAGAGCATTCGCTCTTCTAACCTCCAACTCTACGAAATTCGATCGGTACACAAAACGTGATTGGTTGATTTCGTAGAACGGGCGCTAGAACAGCGAATGCTCTTTTGGATTAAACACACCTTAAGTACGTTGCTTAGCTCGTACGTGCAAATTTAAAATAACTCTTTATATTTAAGGGTGAATCAACTTTTTTTTGTCTGTTATTGCCATGGGTACGGTCACTTGAGCCACGCTGGTATTATGCAAAATTATGCTACAAATTATGCAACCATGCATGTAGTTCGTGTTTGTAGGCGGCCCATTAAAGAAAGTGCTTCTTAATACTAGAACATTGCAGGCTTGTATAGTTTAAGTAGCATAATTTTGCATAAAGCCAGCGTGACTCAGGTAACCGTAACCATGGCAATAACAGACAGAAAAAAGTTGACTCACCCTTAAATAGGGTCGTGCATCATATTTGCTGCATTCACGTATCAACCATGCACAGGTGATAAAATTGCACATTTAGTTTAAATAATTCGTGACAGCAAAACTCACTAACAAATACCTACTTGAAATAAAGCTCGTACCTTAGTTCTGATTCAATACTGACATAAGAGATTGCTAAGAGTAGTGACAGTTTTTATACTGAGTTTTGCTTGTCAACCGACGAATTATGTTTAAAGTGAAAACTTATTTGAAAACGATTACTACGATTATACAGTAATGCATTGTTACCCGTTTTCGTAACATCCCGTATAATGATATGATTTATTCATCTATAGATCTATAGATGAATAAAATAAGTAAAAAAAGTTTTAAGTTAAACGGTTTTTATTGCACCAAAAACTAGAAAATAAAAATTAGTTGTAACTAACCGTAGATGCTACTTTCTGTAGATTAGTCACGTGAAACTATTATTACTGTAGTATTCCCAAGTCGGATGCTGAAAGCCACGTTTAGCATCTATGTCAGTGGATTAAGCGTTACCTAATCGGAAACTTTTACCAAACTAAAATAAAAACGTGGGGCGTACGCAATTATGATTAAGTCACTACAGTTATTTAAGAACACACATAGAAATCAAGACAGCAGTAGTGTAATAAGTTTTGTTCTGGCCTTGATAAAAGTTATTTACCTCTGTAGAAGTGTTGGAACAGATTGATTGATTAATTGCAAAATTAAAGCTACAATTACATATTTATGTTGAACTTGTATGTTTCTTTATAATAACGCCCCACGTTTTTATTTTAGTTTGGTAAAAGTTTCCGATTAGGTAACGCTTAATCCACTGACATAGATGCTAAACGTGGCTTTCAGCATCCGACTTGGGAATACTACAGTGATAATAGTTTCACGTGACTAATCTACAGAAAGTAGCATCTACGGTTAGTTACAACTAATTTTTATTTTCTAGTTTTTGGTGCAATAAAAACCGTTTAACTTAAAACTTTTTTTACTTATTTTATTTTCAAGTTTTTAGTGCAATTGTTAAGTTAATTTGCGATACTAAATAATCTACATCAAAGATGTTGTTTGTAATACTTGTATGCAATACAATTATGCATGCTGGCGTTTATCTCTCGCGCTTTAATAACGACAGGGCTGACAGGGGTATACTCATACTCTCAGTCATATCAACCGGATGACTGCCGGTCCAACGGCACGTCCTATGCAAGTCTGACAGCCGGAGGGCCGTAGGCCCGACGGCTCGCCTTACGCGAACCACTCACGTTGTGAGTCTATCAGCTGGAGGGATGTAGGCCCGATGGCTCGCCCTACGCTACGCGATTCACTAACGCTGTCACTCTATCATCTGGAGGGCCGCAGGCCCGACAGCCCGCCCTACGCGGACCACTCAAGCTGTCATTCTATCAGCTGGAGGGCCGCAGGCCCGATGACCCGCCCTACGCCATCCACTCACGCTGTCACTTTATCAGCCGGAGGGCCGTAGGCCCGACGGCTCACCCTAGGCGAACCACTCACGCTGTCACTCTATCAGCCGGAGGGCCGCAGGCCCGACGGCTCACCCTACGCAATCCACTCACGTTGTCACTCTATCAGCTGGAGGGCCGCAGGCCCGACGGCTCGCCCTACGCGATTCACTCACGCTGTCACTCTATCAGCCGGAGGGCCGTATGCCCGACGGCTCACCCTACGCGAACCACTCACGCTGTCACTCTAACAGCTGGAGGGCCGCAGGCCCGACGGCTCGCCCTACGCGATCCACTCTCGTTGTCACTCTATCAGCCTGTGGGCCGAAGGCCCGACAGCTCGCCCTACGCGATCCACTCACGCTGTCATTCTATTAGCAGGAGGGCCGCAGGCCCGACAGGCCGCCCTTCGCGATCCATTCACGCTGTCATTCTATTAGCTGGAGGGCCGCAGGCCCGACAGGCCACCCTACGCGAACCACTCACGCTGGCACTATATCAGCTGGAGGGCCGCAGGCCCGACAGGCCACCCTACGCGAACCACTCACGCTGGCACTATATCAGCTGGAGGGCCGCAGGCCCGACGGCTCGCCCTTCGCGATCCACTCACGCTGTCATTCTATCAGCTGGAGGGCCGCAGGCCCGACGGCTCGCCCTACGCGGTCCACTCACGCTGTCACTCTATCGGCCGGAGGGCCGCAGGCCCAACGGCTCGCCCTACGTGAACCCGATGGCCCGAGGGGTGAACTCACTATCAACAAGCGGACCGTAGGTCAGGCGCCACATCCTACGCGGACTACCCACGCTGTCAGCGGTTATGGCACACTAATAGCGTTTATGGTAATATTGCCGGCTTGCGATTCACTCACGCTGTCACTCTATCAGCCGGAGGGCCGTATGCCCGACGGCTCACCCTACGCGAACCACTCACGCTGTCACTCTAACAGCTGGAGGGCCGCAGGCCCGACGGCTCGCCCTACGCGATCCACTCTCGTTGTCACTCTATCAGCCAGTGGGCCGAAGGCCCGACAGCTCGCCCTACGCGATCCACTCACGCTGTCATTCTATTAGCAGGAGGGCCGCAGGCCCGACAGGCCGCCCTACGCGAACTACTCACGCTGTCATTCTATCAGCCGGAGGGCCGAAGGCCCGACGGCTCGCCCTACGCGATCCACTCACGCAGTCACTCTATCAGCTGGAGGACCGCAGGCCCGACAGCCCGCCCTACGCGGACCACTCACGCTGTCATTCTAACAGCTGGAGGGCCGAAGGCCCAACGGCTCGCCCTACGCGATCCACTCACGCTGTCACTCTATCAGCTGGAGAACCGCAGGCCCGACAGCCCGCCCTACGCGGACCACTCACGCTGTCATTCTAACAGCTGGAGGGCCGCAGGCCCGACGGCTCGCCCTACGCGATCCACTCACGCTGTCACTCTATCAGCCAGTGGGCCGAAGACCCGACAGCTCGCCCTACGCGATCCATTCACGCTGTCATTCTATTAGCTGGAGGGCCGCAGGCCCGACAGGCCACCCTACGCGAACCACTCACGCTGGCACTATATCAGCTGGAGGGCCGCAGGCCCGACAGCTCGCCCTTCGCGATCCACTCACGCTGTCATTCTATCAGCTGGAGGGCCGCAGGTCCGACGGCTCGCCCTACGCGGTCTACTCACGCTGTCACTCTATCGGCCGGAGGGCCGCAGGCCCAACGGCTCGCCCTACGCGAACCCTATGGCCCGAGGGGTGAACTCACACTATCAACAAGCGGACCGCAGGTCAGGCGCCACATCCTACGCGGACTACCCACGCTGTCAGCGGTTATGGCACACTAATAGCGTTTATGGTAATATTGCCGTATCAGATTATAGGATTTGGAAGTGAGTATTCAGTTTATATGTTTTTACCCATTAGCTAAAGCATTACCTTAAATTCAACATTTCGATAAACCTGGCGGTTATGGCAGGCAGTGGCACGTGTCTCAGCAGCATCAGGTTTGAGGAGTTGGAAGTCAGTATTATATCCGTCTGTATCTTTTCGTCCAATATTCCGCAGGGTTTGAAGACGAAAGTCTTTGATCAGTGTATGTTGCCAGTGATGACATACGGTACTAAACCGTGGTCGCTTACAATGGGCCTTATAAGAAGGCTCTATGTGACCCAAAGGGCAATAGAGAGGGCTATGCTAGGAGTCCCTCTGCGATATTGGATTAGAAATGAGACCATCCGCAGCAGAACCAAAGTAACCGACCTAGCTCTTCGAATCGCTAAACTGAAGTGGCAGCGGGCGGGGCTCGTTGCGCGTGGAACCGATGGCCGTTGGGGGCGGTAAGGTTCTCGAGTGGCGGTCACAACCGTAACGGAAGGCGCAGCGTGGGTAGGCCCCTCACAAGGTTGACTCATGCTCATGACCTGGTGAAAGACGCTGGATGCGAGGGGCTCCACACGGACCGGCCCTGAGCCACCCGCATCAAGGCAACCTTTGCCACAAGGCAATCTTCGGGGGAGGCTTATATTCACCAGTGAACGTCTTTCGGCTGATATGATGATGATGATGATGATAATGAAATCCGTAAGTTTCTACCAAATATCTAAAGCAGTTCTTCAAAATTTACACATTGCTAAACCTAGCGGTTGTGGCAGGCAGTAACACTGGAGTAGGTATCAGATTTGAGGAGTTGGACGTTAGTATTAAATTCGCATGTTTCTACTTAATATTTAAAGAACTTCTTTAAAATCAAGATATCGATAAAAGATTAACCTTGCGGTTATTGTGGGCAGTACTGCAGCATCAGGAATGAGGAGTTGGAAGTCAAGATCGCCTCTGTTAGTATTTGATTACGCCAAACATGCTATACTTTCATTTTCACGTGTCTATCACTCACGGTTAAGGTAAGCAGTACGTCTGCAGCATCAGGCTTTGAGGATACAAGGATACAAATATTATAATATTGCATTGTCATGGGGACTTGATAAGAGTTCCAAATTTTTTTGATTTCGGTGAAGTAGAAGTGGTCGAAAAATCGATCACAAGATTTGAAGCATCGACGACAGTTGATACGCGGTGAAGTTAATAAAAACCGTTTAATAAATACAGATATTCGGGTATGATATCTAGTTTCCAATTAGATGCTGTCGATTTAGTAAGACATTAACAAGCAGTCTTGTTAGTAAGAATACTTGATAATATTTACTGTTCTATAGGTATTAATATCCATTGTTTACATTTTAATAAGCTTTTTTTGTATTGCAGTTAAAAAAAAATTACACTCTGTTAGTTAACATTGATGACTATTGTAAAAATTTCGCTTAAAATTTGAGTGTTTATTAATGTTAGGTGCAACATTAATTTGAATTTAGAATTTTTAGTAAATGGGCATTTCTCCGAGCGTTTCAACCGCCGTGACTTCGGTGGCAACATTATTACCCGATTTGCGTATGTCATACATTTTTTTGTCTTGGTAGTTGTCAACTACTTCTACCAATATATCTAAAAGTTCTTGCATCTCTCACGGGATTCGTGTGATATGGCTGCCAGCGAAGTCACGGCGGTTGAAACACTCGGAGAAATGCCCATTTACTAAAAATTCTAAATTCATATTAATGTTGTAACTAATATTCACAGAATTAGATTTGGATAGAAGAAACAAGTTCATTCATTTGTATGGCGGCCGAGCGTGTCAGATTTGGTACTGAAGTTGTTACTTGACTATGATTTTAAATATGTCTCAGGCCCTTGAGTATTCATATTTTTTTGTGTTGTTGCAAAGCAAAGTTGTTACTTGCCTATGATTTTAAATATGTCTCAGGCCCTTGAGTATTCATATTTTTTCGTGTTGTTGCAATTAATATTACTTAAGGAGGCATTATTAATGTTTTTGTTTACTTCAACTTACAAAATTTGACGCCCGAAAGTTGCAAGTTGCGATTAAAGACGGACACTCAGTGGATTTCACTGAGTTCATTTGACACGCTAAGTAGATACATTTGCTTGATCTATAGTATATATTACATCTGTGCCAATATTAATAAACATTCAAATTTTAAGCGACACTTTCACAATAGTCATTAATGTTACTGTCATTACTGTTACTAATGTTCATTATCATGTTACTAACAGAGTGTAATTCATTTTTGTTTTTTTTTTCGAACATCAATATAAAAGGAGCTTGTCAAAATGCAAACAACGGATAAGTATTTAGTTATTGACAGTACCTGGTAAAATGTTATAAAATATGTCCATTCTATTTTATTATAATATATACAGTGTATGATTTGAGGTTTTCGGAATGTGTATTGTATTTTATTATTTCAATTAGTTTTTCAGCGAAATGCAAATGGGCATGTACTAGCCACAAATTAAGAGTAGGTATAATTTATACTTTTTCATAAATACTGTATCGATGTTTTCACGGACTGACTTTAATTACAGTTTGAAAACTATGGTAGTGACCCTGCCTACGAAGCTGGAGGTTCCGGGTTCGAATCCTGGCGATGGCATTATTTGTGTACCTATGTATTTATCACAAATATTTTGTGCTTGGTCATGGCTGTCTATGTATTTATGTATCTTTATACAGTGTGTAAATCTAATACGGGCGATCAATTAAACGAGGCATGGGATTCATTAGTGTAATCATGGATTACAAGGTTTTTTAAAAGTTACTCTTAATTATGACCCCACAGAATTTTTTTAAGATTATCGGAGCAGCAATGTAGGTACGAACATTTGTTATTGTTGATATGGCAGTTATGTCATCTGCTTTTGAAATAAGCTGTCAACGAGTGTTTAACTCGCGTATGTTGCTCTACATTGCGCGCCGAATTATTTCGTATGGAAAATTTTGTTCCTCTAATTTTAAGTAAAAGTTTTATTGTACTATGTTTAAGTTGTACTTTTGGGTTCTTGTGGATCATGTGTTATTTTAAGTTACTTTTGGATTTGTCTATTATGTATTTTAATTTTGTGACATTTATGTTTTGATTTGATTAAGTAAATAAATCATATATTGAATTTGTAATTATTATGTGCTTAGGTACTATTATTATTAAATATTATGGAATTATTTTGACATTATTTTAATTTATTTTTATGATGTAACTAGCATGTGATTTGGTGTTAATACTGGCTTATGTGAATAAATACATTGAAGTAAAAGTTATTTGAATGTACTTATTATCTCGTAACACCCGTTAAGAGCTTCGCCCATATTAGACTTACACCCTGTTTATCTATCTATTAAATACAGTATGTATCACCTCGTAGAGCAAAGAAAGAAACCCATTAATGTTTAGATCATACTAAACAACTTTTACTATGGGGCCAAACCTGAATTAACGAAAAAAATTTTGACAGTTTCATACATTTTGATTGCGTGATCATGAACACGTTGTATGGGAGAGTAATTTTTTTTTCGTGAATTCGGGTTTGGCCCCATAGTAAAAGTGGTTTAGAATGATCTAAACATTAATGGGTTTCTTTCTTTGCTCTACGCGGTGATACATACTGTATATCGTCGCCTGGTATCCACATCACAAGCCTTAATTGACCTTACCGTGGGACTAGGTCGATTTGTGTAAGGTGTCCCAAGATATTTATTTATAGTTTTTTTTATAAATGATGTAAACATCGATGTTTTTCACGGGCTGATTGGAGTTGAGGATTTTATAGTAATTTTGTTCAGTGGATACAGTTTGAAAACTTAGAATTAGGTATATGCTGAAATAAAAAAATTACTTTTTAAATACAAAACCAGCACCTTCCCGTTTCAGAGATCTCGTAACGTAATACTTTTTTTGTATGCGACGAAGGTAGACAACTGAGCTATCAGCCCACCTGATGGAAAGCAGGAACTGAGGCCCATGGACATAGCAATCAGAAAAACCTATGCGCTGCCTACCCTGAGGACTTAGATGGATTGCCGGCTACACAGAGAATCCCTTATAGAGTACCAGTGTTGTTAATTTTATTCGTGTTACGAATCACCAAAACATGAGGCTCGAGGAGCGGGCGGCGAAGGTGTTAACGCGCTACGATTGGTCGTTTCGGCGAACGGCGGGCAGCCACGCTGTTGCATAGGGATGGGACACGTCTATTACCGTAATTTATATTACCGGTTCTGGTTACATTTATTACCGGAAATTACAATTAGTAGGTATCGATAACAATGCATAATCTAAAAGTGTAGGTACATACATTTTACTTGTTAAAATACTCAATACGCAATCAATTAAAAATAAAAGTAATAAAATTGTCTTCCTGTTTTTTAATACACTAGGGAGTTAATGATAAAAGTGGAGGTTCGAATTAAAAGTTACGTTAATGTATACTTCGAACTTTCATAATGAATTCCTCCGAATTGCACTTCATCCGAGTTCATCATGAGGTCTATCTTTTGGTACTGGATCCAACTGCTCACCGAGAGGATCCTAAAAAGCCAACACAACATATCACTATCTCTAACCAACTCCAAGTTCCCTTGCACTTCCTCCGAGTTCATCATAAGGTCTATCTTTTGGTACTGGACCCAACTGCTCACCGAGAGTATCCTAAAAGGCCAACACAACATATCACTATCGCAAACCAACTCCAAGTTCCCTCACACTTCCTCCGAGTTCACCATGTGGCCCATCTTGAGGTACTAGACCCAATGGCTTAACAAGGGGATCCTAAAAAGCCAACACAAAATATCACTATCTCAAACCAACTCCAAGTTCCCTTGCACTTCCTCCGAGTTCAACATCAGGTCTATCTTTTGATACTGAACCCCACTGCTCACCAAGAGGACCCTAAAAAGCGAATACAACATAATAACTATTTCAAATCAACCCCAAGTTCCCTCACACTTCCTGCCGATTGGCAAATATTACATCGCTAAAAAACCTTATTTTCATATTTATTGCGTAAATCCGGTAAAGTTTAGTTAAAACAAAACACGTGCTCCCGGTAAAAAATTAAATCGCCATGGGCACATAACTAATGGTCGTAAGAAAGGAATGGCACATTACATTTTTGATTTGATGAAAAGGGACAGAATAGTGAAGGGGCGTGACTGTCGCCTCAACCTACTTATCAGTGACCAGTTTAAGTTGGCATCGGCTGGCTCGGAATAAATTATAAATATGTCTTACCTGTGGAATGTAATTCCGTCTGATTTAAAATTTAAACTTTTTGTTACAGGCATAAAATTCACTTACTCGATTTTTTTATTAAAAAAAACGTGCGGTCCTTACGGGTCTGTTACTTGGTCGCAACTGAACGGCCACGGCTAGCGCTGGCGCATATATGGGTATGAAAAACATAAAAGCTTGCGCGCGCGCGTCGCCTTATAATGGACGTCTATAGGTGGTTGGTCTGTGGCCGGCTATCTTACCCCCGAACCGAAACACAGCAGTACAAACACTGCTATTTAGCGGTGATAGCAACATTTCATTTCATCATAATAGCTGCATTAAGTTTAAATTAAAATAACACTCTTATAGTCATCTCTTGTAACAATACTTGCCGAGATGACAATGACGTAATAAAAACGTAGAATATTCAATTATTCACCTTAAGGTGCGTTCAAACTAAAAGAGCATTCGCTGTTCTAACCTCCCACTCTACGAAATTCGATCGGTATATAAAACTTGATTGGTTGATTTCGTAGATCGGGCGCTAGAACAGCGAATTCTCTTTTGATTTACTTTTCCTGTTTTGTTCTAAGGTTGACAGAACCCCTAAAGGTTGATGCCAATTTTAACCCTTAATTGCATGACCTTGACAAAGATTTATTCAAATTTGAATTCTACCGTGTTGTCAATAGATTCGAGAATACATTATGGATATATACATCCAACATATACTGAGGATATATACAGGGCGTCCCAAAGTTATGGGACATGAAAGGGAAGTACCTTAAATATCGTAGATAGGATATTTTGCTGAAAGAAGACTTTATTTTATTTTGAAAATTAAATAATACTGCATTCAAAAAAATTAAAAATAAAAGGCAATAATAGGCATCGAGCTTACTTTGAACTTTTTTTTCGTAATTTTATGGTGTCATTCAAAAGAATAGATAAAAAATGTCAATTTTTCTTAAGAAACGTAATATCTTAAACTAAAAGAATAACCAAACAAGTTCGGTCCAAAATTGGAAAAAAATTGTAGTTGGTTCGATTCCCGGGTGAAACAAGTAATTTTTTGAAAAACTTTGAATGCACTATTACTAAATTTTAGAAATAACATTATGTCTTCTTTCAGCAAAATACACTGTATACGATATGTAAGTTACTTCCCCTTCATGTCCCACAACTTTGGGACGCCCTGTATAAAGATAAAGTGAAGGTCGCAGGCACATCAAGCAAACGTATCTACTTAGCGTGTCAAATGAACTCAGTAAAATCTACTGAGTTGTCCGTCTTTAATCGCAGCTTGCAGCTTTCGGGCGTCAAATTTTGTAAGTTGAAGCAAACAAAAACATTAACAATGCCTCCTTAAGTAATATTAATTGCAACAACACAAAAAAATAAGAATACTCAAGGGCCTGGGACATCTTTAAAATCATAGGCAAGTAACAACTTCAGTACAAAATCTGACACGCTCGGCCGCCATACAAATGAATGAACTTGTTTCTTCCATCCAAATCTAAGTCTTCTCCAAATCAAGTCAGGTCCAGATCCGGTTCGAAGGACCAATGTTAGGGTCCTACAGGGACGTTCAATTAAAGAGGACTGTATCAAAATAGGCTGGTTTATTCCGCCTTAAATGCATGGAAAATCCTGGCTAAACAATTATATAAAAAAAAATTTTGGTGTCTTCTGTTGCGTCTCTCCTCACGTCTCCTCCCGTGCGTATGTCCAATTCTAAACACCAGTCATCGTGGCAATCTTTGGGCGAGGCCTATGTTCATCAAATCAAATCAAATAATATTTATTTGTTCAACACAGGTTAAAACAAAGGTCATAAGGATATACAATTTTGGTCCACCATGTTGGGCCGCAAGGCATACAAAATTCACATGCAGTAATGAGTTAACATATCCATTACATACAGTCTAACAGAAATTCATTTACCGTTTAGTAAGTCTTATTTACAAGAAATTCAAATAAGGCATTCTTAAATTCATTTGCAGCAGTGGACGTCTTTCGGCTAATATGATGATGATGATATAACGAAAAAAAAAAATGAGTGTTATAAAACGTGTATTCACCCTAAAGCCTGATTAGCTTTTACGAGCAGGCAATATCCCCTTTGGCTTAAATTTTATTAAACAATACCTCGTCAGCAGTTTCTAAAGCTTTCATAAGTAAATATGCTAGGAAACTTCCAATAATCTAGTTTCCTCGGAAGCCTGAAGACCCGAAGATGCCAATCAAAAATGGAAGTTGTGCTAGATCCTGATTTTAACTTCATAAACCATATAAGATTTCCTATTATACTGCGCTGTTCAGAACTCCGCATTGAAGGCTGGGTGCCACTGTCAGCGTTTTATTTAAGCAATCTCATGTTTGGGTCAGGGACTGGAACCGGTATTTTACAAAAACCTCGAAATAAACTAATATCTTTAAATGTTTGAATTTTTTTATGTAAAACTCAATATTCTATGTAATTAACAACATCGTATTTTTTAATTACTTACTTCATTAACTTACAATTTACCTATATACCGAAGAACGGAAATAACCGTTAGTTTTTGTATGGAGAAAATACCGGTTTATGGTCCCTGGTTTGGGTAGGTAACAAAATTTATTGACTTATTGCTGTTCATATGTTTTCCTCAATTTTTTTTAGTAAATATATTTTGAGGTTTATTTTTAAGTATGAAAACCTACATCAATTTCATATACTAAAGAAAAAATACTGAATGCTACCAATACCAATAGGTAGGATTTGAATCCACGTCTTCAGCTTTCGGGGCTTCAAATCTCACTTGCAGCGTTGGCAAATTTTTTTTTTTGGTTCATGACATCCAATATTTATCGTATAACGTCAGTGCCAACGTTCCCGTCTGTTTGAAACCCCAGATCGTGCGGAGCAATAGTAAACGCCCTGATGGGATGTCATTGATTTCCTGGAGTTTGGGGAGAGCTTTGGTTTGGGACGCCATCTACGCCGATACGCTGGCGACGTCCTGTATCTCAGCTACCTGCAGACAGGCTGGGGAGGCGGCAGACGCCCGGGAGCGGGTGAAAAATAACAAATATAGTAGTCTCGGCGCTAACAACGAGTTTGTAGCTTTTGGCGTCGAGACACTTGAACCAGAGAGCACGCGGACTCCACAAGGCTATCAGCAAACACCTCAAGGAGTCCACGGGCGACCCTCGCGCGGGGCTATCTTGCGCAAAGGCTTGCTATCGCAATCCAGCGCGGGAATACCGCCTGCGTGCTGGGTACTTTACCCAGGGGGCCAAATTTAAATTTAGACGGTTAATTCATATTTGTAGGTAGGTATATTTAAGTAGTAAAACTAAGACTATAAATAAGCTGATAACGGTGATAATATGTGTGAAATTAAATCTAAATTACTAACAATAAATCAATCATCTTAATAAATACCTGTAAAAATAAGTAATTCCGCCAACAATGTAACTCCACCCTTTCTTTCAGTATTAGATATCTCATCCCAACTCTGTCGATATCGAATGTCAATGATAAGAGGTTGTAAGCACGATCCAAACAAGAACTTAGGTACTCAAGGGTTATGTAATACCATTAACTCAGTAAATGCATTTGTATCTAAGTTTCTAACATGTATTTTTCTTCGTTAATTAATGCCTTTATCAGCCTTACGAAATCTAGTTGGTAGTGACCCTGCCTACGAAGCTGGAGGGTCCGGGTTCGAATCCCGGCGAGGGCATTATTTGTGTTTTTATTTATCACAAATATGTTGTGTTGTTTGTCCAATTTAGGCTTGTGTATGTACCAAGCGACGATGTATTTAATAGATATATATATATCTAGATATATACATAAGGGTGTTTTTTATATCATTAGCCATATTGCAATATGTGTTGGGTAAAGGCGTAAAAAAATATTTGGTAAAACAAAAATAATCCATTTTTCATTATCCTTTTTGTTATAGATTTTTTTAAAAATCCCATTATCTAACGAATGTTTGGTCACTATGATCACTTGCTTACTTTGCGTACTGCCCCACGATCTCATAACTGCCAAATCAGATTGGAAAGGGTGTTTGAGTTTGCAACTTTAATTAACCCGCATAAGGTAACTAATTCAATGCGTTATAACGTACGTAACAAGTTTCCTACGCGTGGTGGGGAATGGAGGTGGAGCTTAACTTGCAGGTAAATCCCACGAGACAGCATTATCAGTCTATCGCATACAGTACTAATAATGAGGGTATTTTGAGTTGCGCGCCGATCTGAGGGTAGTTTGACTCGAGCGCGTTCACGCAAGCGCACTGCTTCTTTGTTTACAGAGTGCTGTACATACAAATGGTACATGGCATCTTGCGATCAGCCGAGCCAGCATAATTTGACCTCAAGAACGGAGTAACTTAAATGTTCCGTCATACAAACGCGTACTGGTTTACCTCAGATATCGATTCTAATGCACTCTCTAAGCAAATTGAATTGTTGATGACGACGAGAAGGTACAGGTAGGTATGCGCTTGGGCAGTTTTATTCAAATAACAATCGTGTGTGCATGTAGTTAGGACATTTTATTCATTGTTTAGTGCCGATGGTGGGGTGAGTGACGTCGGCTGATCGGTGCTTGATTGGCTAAGACTTGACTACTCAAACCTGCTACCCTTTTGTCTGCCATCGAATCGCACGGATTGAAACAAACTTGCCTAGTGACCACAAATTATGTTTTTGCCGGATAAAAAACGGGAAAAAAAACTAAAAAAAAGTGTCACTTTTTTTTTCAAAAATGTTGTGTACTGGTGATCGCGAATGACATATCCAAATTTGGCTAACGACATAACAAACACCCTGTATAGATAGATATATACATAATATAGATTTATACATAGAGATACTTAATAGTTATTTATGTGGCTGGCGCATAATAAGACGCGTTAAACATGAGCGTGACTTTATGAAACGAGCCGTAGGCGAATTTCATAATAAGATCACTCGAGTGTATCGTCGCTTGGACAGTCACGACTAAGAATAAAATATTTGTGATAGACAAATAAATACACAAATAATACCCTTGCTGCGATTCGAACCCGAAACCTTCAGTTTCGTTTACAGGGTCACCAACTAGGCTACAAAGACTGACGATGTTAGCCTTATAAAGCGCGGCTAAAGTAGCATTTTAGCCCCTAAGTTTTTTTCGTGCTTAACACATTGAGCGCGGGGAACTCCCGAGGGGAGTTCTCTATGGTCCATTTTCGCTACAAAGTGGAATAATCACAGGATCGGCTACGAGCGTAGCGCGTAGCACTCGTCCGAAATGAAAGTGTTAAAGTTGAAAATTGGATCTTGTCATTGATTATTGTGGTATTTGCGATACTTATCATTGAATTATGCTACATTAGTACCCAACAAACGGTAGCATCAGCCACACTACTCAGATGGTAATTATACAACGACATCCCCCGAATTCCGATGCAAACTAATAGCCAATTGCGGCTCGCAATATCGCCGCCTGAATATTTGATACGCACTACAGTGTTGATGAATTATTGTGTCACGGAGATACACTGGAATAATTAATTTGAATCTAGATTCAAATCAATTACCTACTAGACTTGAGATAGTATATCAGGACAGAGATACTATGTGCGGTTTATAACAGGGGCAAAAAATTGGCGACTTGTTAGACTATCCGCAATAACCCTATGTGCTTACCATTATTTAGCAGGCAGCGACTCAATTTCTGTCCGGCTCGCTCGCATCAATACGCGAGTCTGAGAGGGATGGATAGAAAATAAAGGCCAAGTGACTCGGGAGCCTATACCTAGGAGCTGTTCTGAGCATCAAGGGTGGATGTGAGGCCGAAATTAGATGAAGAACAGGCATGGCAAAATCATCAATGTCCCAGCTGCAAAGGATATGGAAACACAGGAATATTCTCATCAAGACTAAAATTAGAATAGCTCAGACTCTTGTCTTCCCCATATTTATTTACGGGGCTGAAACATGGACACTCAAAGCGGACCTGCGGAAGAAAGTCAATGCCTTTGAGATGTGGGTGTGGTGACGTATGCTTCGGATCCCATGGACCTCGCGCCGCGCTAACGCATCCATATTAGCCCAGCTCAAAGACTTGGAGACCATTGTCTCCAACGAATGCTGCAATACTTCGGTAACGTAGTTTACAGAGACCACAACAACTTGGAGAGACTTGTACTGATGGGAAAGGTGGGTGGTAGGCGGCACAGAGGACCTAATCCAGCCCGATGGTGTAACCAGATAATATATCAGCGCAAATGGACACCACAATGAGCAACGCTTTGCACAAAGCAACCGATAGTGAAAAGTGGAGAGCCGCAACAAAAGCCATTAGAAAGCGGAGTCACGATCCGCAGCAGTGAGGGACCGACTCAGAAGAAAGAAGAACGCGGGGGCAACTCATAGTACCATAGTTGCTGTAGCCGTACCATGGGATAGTAAGTTACGGTTACGTTAGATTTTACTCGATGCGTAAAGTATGGCGTGCAATTCTCACAAAGTTTGTACATTGCGATCACGTATTCGATATTGGTAAAAATTAGTAGGTAGAGTCAATGATGCTGAGCAAGATCCATCAGATTTCCCACAATGTCCCAGGAAGTTTGTAACGACTTTTCTTTTTGTTACCAGATTCCTAAACATGTTTGGTAACAAAAAAGGAAAGTTTCTTATAAACATAATGGGAATTTTGACGAATCTTGCTCAGCACCAATGACCCTACCAGCCTACCAATTTTTGTCAATTTCGAAGACGTGTTCCATGTACAAACTTTTTGATAAATTCTCTAGTAGTTCCTACCTATAAAATAAAATCATTCGCTAGCTTTCCAATTCGCGCCTGATATTTGCTTCACATTTAGCATGGCTGTGAATTTTCATTTATCTGTTATTTTTTGCAAATTGCAATCCCAATTGATTTCAGCGCAACTTTTAATATTGTGTTTGCGAACTCTTTGAACGTTGCAGAATTTTAACAAATACAGTAAAGAGGATTGGAAACAGGGTCGCGTTTAATAAAGTAGCAATTTACAATTTTGCTATTTGCCTCTCTTTCTAGTTAATACGTGCGTGCGTTAGAGAGGCAAACAGAGAAATTATAAAATGTAACTTTATAAAACGTGACTCTGGTCCTTTTTTGTTTTTATTTAGTTTACATTTGATTGTACCGTAGGGTACCTATCTCTTAACTTGTGAACTCGATATAATCCCTAAATTGGCAAATTAAAAAAAAATCATGCGTGTTAGTCTCTTTGCCATTGAGTAGAGTAGAAAATTCTGTCTAAACAAAAACGGGTCGATGACTATGTTTATCGTGATGAACATTGCCAATTTAAGGGTTATATAAAAAGTGGCTCCTAAGGTAACGCTTTGCATTATTGAGTGAAAAAGAACCCAAATGCATTGAAGACACATGTGTATAAAATGATAAATGTGACACGAAATAACCATAACACATTAAAATTTGAGTCTTAAATAGACCTTACGAGTCTGTTAATAAAGTCCATTTTAAGCATCGTGCCAAGATACCTTACTATTTTCACTGACACATTTAATAATAATAATATACTTCAGCTGAAACGCTCAGCTGTATGTATAAATTTTGGATGTAATATGTATACTAAAAATAAAATACCTTTACCAACGTTGCTTTTTTTGGTTTAGCATCAGCCGCAAAAGCTGAGGACGTTAATTGAAATCCCACTTCATACGTGAAAAGTGATGCCTATTATTTATAATTGATATGCATAGTATCGATAAAAATGTTACACTAAAAACACAATTAATTAATAACATGATTTGATTTGAAAACACAATTAATGAATAACACGATTTGATGTTCCACAAAAAAGCTTACACTGAATTTCAAATTCCTAAAATATCCAAATCAAAAATCATCCAAATATGATCAAAGTTTTTTTTTTGAATTGGCCCTATGAGGAGTAGGCATATATTATTTAAATAATACAGAGAATGGTGTGAAATCACTTGGAAAGGTCACAAGATACTACATGGACATCGTCAACTCACAAAGTAAGCGGATGGGCGCCGGTCTGGGTAATTAGTCGACACAGATATGTAACGTGTGGTACAAGTCAGAAGTAACCTGTTTTTTTTTAAACTACAAAAAACATTTTGTTATGGTTAATTGATTACTGGTGGTGTCACTTTTGGCTATACCCGCCAGCGGTCCATTCAGCTTGAGAATTCTTACCTTTGGTCTTTATAACGCGCTTGCTTATGTTTTACCATCCGTTCCTCAAAAGATTGTAACTTGTTATGCAAGTGGGAGGCTCTTTTTAACCCCATTATTTAGATAAGTACTTCCACTTGTATTACAAGTTACAAGCTTTTGAGAAATGGACCCCACTACTAGTGCTCTGCATTTGTGTTTAACCTTTAGTAATTAAATCAAAGGTCGATCGGAAATAAATTACACAATTAAATAATTATGTACAGACAGTCGCTAGATCAGAAACATCGGAGCAGCCACGCTCAAAAATATCCAAACATGCACTCTAACGCTATAACAATAAAGGTCTACTCTTATGTTTGGGAGCACCTGGTCTCTGACCGATACGGGCTCAGTCTGCCTTTTTCAAGGTTCATGTCTCAGCGGCGTAGATGAAGATGGAGAATACCAAGAAGGTGACCAATTTAGTTTTTTTTATATGTTTCGATATCTCCATACGCCTTACAGCTGAGCCATTACATTTTTGGCCAAACCTATGCGTCTTCTGATGTCACTCTCATACTGTCTGGCGTTGCTGATGCTTGCACCGAGATAGATGAAATCTTCAACAATTTCAAGACCAAGAGCTGTGAGCTTTATATTGCCTGAGAGGTACTGATAGTTTTATGCTAGGGGTTGTTATTGGGACAATCCGTGCATCCAATTGAGAGTGTCGTTAAGTATTGAATTACTGTATAGTGCTTTAAAGAATAAAAAAAAGAAAAAATATCATATACGAGTATATATGACATATTGATAGACTGACAGCGTGAATTAACCCCTCGAGCTTTCGGCCGTAGGAGGCGCACTCGGGCCTTCATCCCTTGGCTTCCTGTGGTCTGTGGCCTTAGAACTGTGGCCCGCGGCTCTCAACAATCAACTACTAGCTTCACCCCTTGGGTTCCCGTGAGAAGTACCCTCGGGCCTGAAGCCCTGGGTTTGATACACTGACAGCTTGAGTTAACCCCTCAGGCCTTCGGCCCTCGGGTTCGTGTGGACTAGGCCCTCGGGCCTACGGCCCTCTGGTTTATAGACTGACAGCGTGGGTTAGTCCCTCGGGCTTTCGGCGCTCGGTTTGTTAGACTGACAGCGGGGGTTAGCTCAAGCTTAACCTTCAAGACCGCAGTTTAATAATTTATGTAACCTTTAATATGCGCTAGCGTCAAGCATTTCAACCATAATTTAAATGAAATGGCTATTTAGTCAAATTGTAACAGAGCAGATCTGTAACCTTCCGTAAACTTCACAATCCAGCCATCCAAATAAGAGTGCTGAAAGTGTTTAGAAATACTTATACCTTAAATTTCTATACCGCATTTTAATACTTAAAAACGAATCGCTACAGCTTGTTACTGAATACCAAGGCAAACCAGCTCTGATTGAGACAGTCCAAGCGTCCAACTAAGTGTGTGGTCACTGGGGTAATTCCGTGAGGCATTGATACTACACCCACTTTATAGTTTGAGCTCCGTCCTGTGGTTTGAAGCAGACTTACAGCGCTTTTGATGCTGATGAAAAGGCAAGTTCGAAATAATTTGTACATGTATGACTTACAAATGTCACTAAATAAGTTTTGCAATTAGGCACCTACACAAATTTAAAACAAAGAGGTGGTCTACTATAATGTATGTACTTTTTTAAGCTGTGTCTCATAGGGATAGGTAAGCACGCTGGCCGCTCTGTTTTATACAGTGATCGGGTTCTTTAAATCATCTCCGAAAATTGTTTGTACGAATATTACATCGCAACCAATTTTTCGCATAAAGTCATTTTGCCGAAAGATCATGTTCCAATTGAATCTTGAATTATAACTATATTAGTTGGTCCATAAAAAAAAAATGAAATCGTTTCATTTCCCAACTAAATGGTTGGCAATTCTATCTTTGGGCCTTTTTACCAATTTTTTGGGTATAGTATAATTTACTTTACAAAGATGTAACTTTCATTTGGAGCAAATTTTATATAGGTATGTTTTTGTTTTTTAATAACAGTTTACACGTACAACATAAACAGTAATTAAGATGAAACCGATGAGGGATCGCAATGCCGAGGGAATAACAAAACAGTCGGTTCTGGCTGTTTAACAATATAGTTGCACGGTTTAGTTCTGATTCAACTTCAGGGACGTTAGCAAAGACCACGACTAGGCAAACGCAGCGTAGGACGTCCACCCACAAGATGAACAGACGACCTTATGAAGGTCGCCGGGACACGCTGGATGCAGTTGCAGGTCGTATCTAACCGGTACATGTGGAGGTCCAGAGGGGAGGCATATGTTCAGCAGTGGACGTTTTATAGCTGAGATGATGATGATAAATGAAAAAAAAATAACCTCAAAATTTTTGTGTAACGAGTTTTGACTGTGAAGAAAGGCAATTAATTAATATTTTCTATGAGCGATTAGCAATAAACGCCTACATTTTTAAACGGTTTTTATTAACTTCACCGCGTATCAACTGTCGTCGATGCTTCAAATCTTGTGATCGATTTTTCGACCACTTCTACTTCACCGAAATCAAAAAAATTTGGAACTCTTATCAAGTCCCCATGACAATGCAATATTATAATATTTGTATCCTTGTATCCTCAAAGCCTGATGCTGCAGACGTACTGCTTACCTTAACCGTGAGTGATAGACACGTGAAAATGAAAGTATAGCATGTTTGGCGTAATCAAATACTAACAGAGGCGATCTTGACTTCCAACTCCTCATTCCTGATGCTGCAGTACTGCCCACAATAACCGCAAGGTTAATCTTTTATCGATATCTTGATTTTAAAGAAGTTCTTTAAATATTAAGTAGAAACATGCGAATTTAATACTAACGTCCAACTCCTCAAATCTGATACCTACTCCAGTGTTACTGCCTGCCACAACCGCTAGGTTTAGCAATGTGTAAATTTTGAAGAACTGCTTTAGATATTTGGTAGAAACTTACGGATTTCATTATCATCATCATCATCATCATATCAGCCGAAAGACGTTCACTGGTGAATATAAGCCTCCCCCGAAGATTGCCTTGTGGCAAAGGTTGCCTTGATGCGGGTGGCTCAGGGCCGGTCCGTGTGGAGCCCCTCGCATCCAGCGTCTTTCACCAGGTCATGAGCATGAGTCAACCTTGTGAGGGGCCTACCCACGCTGCGCCTTCCGTTACGGTTGTGACCGCCACTCGAGAACCTTACCGCCCCCAACGGCCATCGGTTCCACGCGCAACGAGCCCCGCCCGCTGCCACTTCAGTTTAGCGATTCGAAGAGCTAGGTCGGTTACTTTGGTTCTGCTGCGGATGGTCTCATTTCTAATCCAATATCGCAGAGGGACTCCTAGCATAGCCCTCTCTATTGCCCTTTGGGTCACATAGAGCCTTCTTATAAGGCCCATTGTAAGCGACCACGGTTTAGTACCGTATGTCATCACTGGCAACATACACTGATCAAAGACTTTCGTCTTCAAACCCTGCGGAATATTGGACGAAAAGATACAGACGGATATAATACTGACTTCCAACTCCTCAAACCTGATGCTGCTGAGACACGTGCCACTGCCTGCCATAACCGCCAGGTTTATCGAAATGTTGAATTTAAGGTAATGCTTTAGCTAATGGGTAAAAACATATAAACTGAATACTCACTTCCAAATCCTATAATCTGATACGGCAATATTACCATAAACGCTATTAGTGTGCCATAACCGCTGACAGCGTGGGTAGTCCGCGTAGGATGTGGCGCCTGACCTGCGGTCCGCTTGTTGATAGTGTGAGTTCACCCCTCGGGCCATAGGGTTCGCGTAGGGCGAGCCGTTGGGCCTGCGGCCCTCCGGCCGATAGAGTGACAGCGTGAGTAGACCGCGTAGGGCGAGCCGTCGGACCTGCGGCCCTCCAGCTGATAGAATGACAGCGTGAGTGGATCGCGAAGGGCGAGCTGTCGGGCCTGCGGCCCTCCAGCTGATATAGTGCCAGCGTGAGTGGTTCGCGTAGGGTGGCCTGTCGGGCCTGCGGCCCTCCAGCTAATAGAATGACAGCGTGAATGGATCGCGTAGGGCGAGCTGTCGGGTCTTCGGCCCACTGGCTGATAGAGTGACAGCGTGAGTGGATCGCGTAGGGCGAGCCGTCGGGCCTGCGGCCCTCCAGCTGTTAGAATGACAGCGTGAGTGGTCCGCGTAGGGCGGGCTGTCGGGCCTGCGGTTCTCCAGCTGATAGAGTGACAGCGTGAGTGGATCGCGTAGGGCGAGCCGTTGGGCCTTCGGCCCTCCAGCTGTTAGAATGACAGCGTGAGTGGTCCGCGTAGGGCGGGCTGTCGGGCCTGCGGTCCTCCAGCTGATAGAGTGACTGCGTGAGTGGATCGCGTAGGGCGAGCCGTCGGGCCTTCGGCCCTCCGGCTGATAGAATGACAGCGTGAGTAGTTCGCGTAGGGCGGCCTGTCGGGCCTGCGGCCCTCCTGCTAATAGAATGACAGCGTGAGTGGATCGCGTAGGGCGAGCTGTCGGGCCTTCGGCCCACTGGCTGATAGAGTGACAACGAGAGTGGATCGCGTAGGGCGAGCCGTCGGGCCTGCGGCCCTCCAGCTGTTAGAGTGACAGCGTGAGTGGTTCGCGTAGGGTGAGCCGTCGGGCATACGGCCCTCCGGCTGATAGAGTGACAGCGTGAGTGAATCGCAAGCCGGCAATATTACCATAAACGCTATTAGTGTGCCATAACCGCTGACAGCGTGGGTAGTCCGCGTAGGATGTGGCGCCTGACCTACGGTCCGCTTGTTGATAGTGAGTTCACCCCTCGGGCCATCGGGTTCACGTAGGGCGAGCCGTTGGGCCTGCGGCCCTCCGGCCGATAGAGTGACAGCGTGAGTGGACCGCGTAGGGCGAGCCGTCGGGCCTGCGGCCCTCCAGCTGATAGAATGACAGCGTGAGTGGATCGCGAAGGGCGAGCCGTCGGGCCTGCGGCCCTCCAGCTGATATAGTGCCAGCGTGAGTGGTTCGCGTAGGGTGGCCTGTCGGGCCTGCGGCCCTCCAGCTGATATAGTGCCAGCGTGAGTGGTTCGCGTAGGGTGGCCTGTCGGGCCTGCGGCCCTCCAGCTAATAGAATGACAGCGTGAATGGATCGCGAAGGGCGGCCTGTCGGGCCTGCGGCCCTCCTGCTAATAGAATGACAGCGTGAGTGGATCGCGTAGGGCGAGCTGTCGGGCCTTCGGCCCACAGGCTGATAGAGTGACAACGAGAGTGGATCGCGTAGGGCGAGCCGTCGGGCCTGCGGCCCTCCAGCTGTTAGAGTGACAGCGTGAGTGGTTCGCGTA
This sequence comes from Thaumatotibia leucotreta, assembly GCA_025490895.1. Lineage (NCBI taxonomy): Eukaryota > Metazoa > Arthropoda > Insecta > Lepidoptera > Tortricidae > Thaumatotibia > Thaumatotibia leucotreta. The sequence continues at coordinate 5,921 of JALPQI010013612.1, read as the reverse complement.
GGGTGAGCCGTCGGGCATACGGCCCTCCGGCTGATAGAGTGACAGCGTGAGTGAATCGCGTAGGGCGAGCCGTCGGGCCTGCGGCCCTCCAGCTGATAGAGTGACAACGTGAGTGGATTGCGTAGGGTGAGCCGTCGGGCCTGCGGCCCTCCGGCTGATAGAGTGACAGCGTGAGTGGTTCGCCTAGGGTGAGCCGTCGGGCCTACGGCCCTCCGGCTGATAAAGTGACAGCGTGAGTGGATGGCGTAGGGCGGGTCATCGGGCCTGCGGCCCTCCAGCTGATAGAATGACAGCTTGAGTGGTCCGCGTAGGGCGGGCTGTCGGGCCTGCGGCCCTCCAGATGATAGAGTGACAGCGTTAGTGAATCGCGTAGCGTAGGGCGAGCCATCGGGCCTACATCCCTCCAGCTGATAGACTCACAACGTGAGTGGTTCGCGTAAGGCGAGCCGTCGGGCCTACGGCCCTCCGGCTGTCAGACTTGCATAGGACGTGCCGTTGGACCGGCAGTCATCCGGTTGATATGACTGAGAGTATGAGTATACCCCTGTCAGCCCTGTCGTTATTAAAGCGCGAGAGATAAACGCCAGCATGCATAATTGTATTGCATACAAGTATTACAAACAACATCTTTGATGTAGATTATTTAGTATCGCAAATTAACTTAACAATTGCACTAAAAACTTGAAAATAAAATAAGTAAAAAAAGTTTTAAGTTAAACGGTTTTTATTGCACCAAAAACTAGAAAATAAAAATTAGTTGTAACTAACCGTAGATGCTACTTTCTGTAGATTAGTCACGTGAAACTATTATCACTGTAGTATTCCCAAGTCGGATGCTGAAAGCCACGTTTAGCATCTATGTCAGTGGATTAAGCGTTACCTAATCGGAAACTTTTACCAAACTAAAATAAAAACGTGGGGCGTTATTATAAAGAAACATACAAGTTCAACATAAATATGTAATTGTAGCTTTAATTTTGCAATTAATCAATCAATCTGTTCCAACACTTCTACAGAGGTAAATAACTTTTATCAAGGCCAGAACAAAACTTATTACACTACTGCTGTCTTGATTTCTATGTGTGTTCTTAAATAACTGTAGTGACTTAATCATAATTGCGTACGCCCCACGTTTTTATTTTAGTTTGGTAAAAGTTTCCGATTAGGTAACGCTTAATCCACTGACATAGATGCTAAACGTGGCTTTCAGCATCCGACTTGGGAATACTACAGTAATAATAGTTTCACGTGACTAATCTACAGAAAGTAGCATCTACGGTTAGTTACAACTAATTTTTATTTTCTAGTTTTTGGTGCAATAAAAACCGTTTAACTTAAAACTTTTTTTACTTATTTTATTTACATTTGTCGCCATACGATTAACAAAGGTTGTTAGACAGAGTAACCACTATAATTAAGTAGTGTGATTAATTTTCGTTACAAATAAATAAATTTTGAATTTTTAAATCTAAAATTATGACGAATATATTGATTTTTGTTTTGAGTAAGGCCTTAAATATCTACATTTTTTATTGCAATCGACTCTAAAAAGATAAGTAAAAATAAAAAAAAAAGAGTAACTAAGAAAGGACGATCTAAGGATAATAATCAATGATTTATTTAGTAGCTTCCTTTTGTTTTTAAAAATACATTTTGAAATATGTGCATTTTATGATTTTAATGGAATTTTATCCTTTTTATACAACTGCCCAAAAAAGGAGTATCTTGTTTTCAGGGTTCATTATTTTTAAGTAGGTATATAATATATATACATATTTATACACTGTTTTACTTTTAAGTTCTCATACTTTTCCAACTTAGCACTGAAAAGCGCAATCCCATTTCAATTTCAAGACGAGTCCAAGAATCCTCACGCTCGAAAACCTTTAACTGACTAGAAACTGCGACAATTAAAAAGTTCAGTGCAGGATCATTCCCATCACTATCAAAGAGACACGCTTACCAGAATAAAGAGTGGTTTTTGGCCATGCTTATTTCTTAGGGACTTGAGGTCAGGTTATAATGGACATGAATTAAGCTGGTATAATGTGTGCATAGGTCTACGATGATTACATTCTATTCCAACTTTTACTTGGCTCAGTAGTTCGTTAGTTAAAAAGCTTCATTGCCTATTGTTGACTAAAGTTTTATTAGAAGAATACCTGCCTTTTCTGTAGGTAATTAGATATATTATATGCAATAGATGATTAAACTGGCTCATGAATTAAAATTACTACTAATAAGGAGCAGTAAGCTTGTTTTAAATTTTCGATATCGAGCTTTTGACTCTGCCGATCTAGTGACGCTTTTGTTGGAATAACATAGAGACAGATCTCATATTTACGGTAGGCCTCTGTTTCATCATCAGCCTATGATAGTCCACTGCTGGACGTAGGCCTCTCCTATTAACTATGCGTATAAACGCATTAGGAGGTAAATACCCATAATCGCCACGCTGGGCAAGCGGATTGGCGATCGCAGTAATGTGTCCACTATGATGACGATGGGCAGCAGCCCATCATCAATCTTTTAGCAAATAATGGTCAGTGACACTTCAATCCCTTAGTCGACTCTTACGACAGCCGCAGGAGGAGTTGGGGTGGTGACAAATGTATTCTTACTGCGTCACCACAGGCCTCTGTTTGATGTCGATAAAATAAATTTGACATCATATACATATCCTCGTAAAGCCCACCATACTATTTTCTTTAAATCTTATTTTCAATTTTCCTTTATAAGGAATAGTGGTAAATTTCGTTGGCTTGCTAAATCAATGAAACAAAGGAAATGCGACCTTACTAAGTTTATGTACGGTTTAGATTTCATTGAAGTGGAGTGTACATTGTAATGTACTTTGGGTCTTTCGAGGATATAGGATAGTAATTATACTCAAATTATGTTATCATTCTATGTGGCACCGCCGAGCCAGTTAATTCTGGCCAACGGAATGCAACACCAAGTAAGGCGCTCTACGTTTCGCTTCTGCAGTGTTATTCACTAAGGAAACCGCCTAGCTAACAGCGCTGTGTCAATAAAAATACTAAACAGCATCGTTGTACATACTATACGTAACATTGGATTTGCCTACAGTGTCACTTCTGGCTCCTATTCATACTGTATTACTACCTAAAATCTATGCTTTACAACCTCTCCTACCTATAAGCCAAATAATAGCCACGTAGTTCAATTGGTTCACCAAAACGTGTACCTACAGCGTTGAAGTGATAGCCAGTCGATTGCTGCCCAGTTTAATCGATTTAGTTAAGCTCCTATCAAATCAACGCGTCTATAGATTAGTACGCAATCGGTTTAAGCCCGATTATTGCAATAGTACTAGTGCAATTCTTAGTGTTCGTAAGAGGATTAGACTCGTATCTTGCAAGCTCGAGGATTTTAACTAATCTATGTCTCTTCACTTCACTTCACAACAAAAACATCAAGGTTTTTTTTTGTATGCATAGTGGCAGAATGTCATAATGCCTGTGCCACAAAGGAGGGTGGGCAAATTGGCCTATAGGCCAATAACGACAAACGGTATGCCTCTGGATAGCTTATGTTAAGCTCCGTAACTTTTACTATGGCAGGAACTTCCAAATATGTGTGTGAAGAAACTTAATAGCACTTAAAAACCGGGAGTTACAGAGTATATATTTAACTATCGCAAGTGTTCGTGATTGACAGTTAGTGACCGTCATTATTACTCGTTACTAATAAGTCTTAAGTTAGTAAAGTGTTTAATTTCCGCAAATATGTCGTAGTCTCGTAAGGTACTCTGTATATGTATATAAAAATACATTTAGAGATCATTGTATGTTGTCCAAAAAATATTCAAAGGTGAATATTACGAAATAAATGGCTCATTGGTAAATGATTGTTTTAGCTATAACTTTTTTCTCACAGCTGTTAGACCGTCTCTGCCTAAACAAAAATTGTAGAGTACAAAACAACCTTTCCAAAAATATATAGTTTGTTGTTATTGGCTATTAGGCCAGGGTCCATACATTTTTGCCCATCCTCCTTTATGTCGAATTAAATTGAAAAAAAAGGGCACTTTGTCGGCCTAGGCTAAGATTTGTATTAAATTCCATTAACGACCTCTTGTTCTAGTCGCACCTGAAACTTCGCAGCCTGCATAAGTAATTTCATTGCATGTTTGAGAAAAATAAAATGATAATTCAAAGACGTCCATTTGACTTATCACGGCAAAGTAACAGGCGACCATAACTAGTAAAGCACTATCGAAACCCGTAGTGAAGGCACTGCCGTCATTTGCATGACAATGGACGCGGTGTAATGACGGATGGCCCGACGCCCGTTTTACCACGTACGATAGGCGCAGTGAATTTCCATAGAAATTTTGTAATACCCACTGAACCCTTTCAGCCTTTTTCTGGAGAAGGAACGGGTTTTTATACTCTCATAATCCATGCAATGTTGTATAGCTTTAAAGTAGATGTTATTACGAATTAGTATCTTGAGGAATTTGCACACACGTATGCAGATCCTCATTTATAAACACACATAATTTATCTATTAGTTGATGGGTGAATCAACTTTGTTCTGTCTGTTATTGCGGTTACGGTCGCCTTACTCACGCTGGTTTTATGCAAAATTATGCTACTTAAGCTATGCAAACATGCTATTTTACTGATGTTGATATTGATAAGCCCTTTATGTAATGGGTTACCTACAAACATGGACTACATGCATAAAACCAGCGTGACTCAGGTGAGTCTTACCATGGCAATAACAGACAGAAGTTTTTTTTCATCTTTTCACATCAAATCTAACAATATGTTTTTCATAAAACATACAATTGGGCTATCAACGATTTTTCAGTTAGCCAAATTACTAGTTCCTACTCACTTAACTAAAGTTACTGATTACAACAAAACAATATTTCACTAGCCGTACCATGACTGCAAGTATTGGTAACTTTAGGTTTTACTCGATACGTGAAGCAAGCTATCACGCTCGCTTCAATATGACAGTGCAAGCGTGATAGAATGCATCAGTATCGAGTAAAACCTAACGTATCCTTTACTTTCCAACTCATAGTACGGCTACAAGATTACTTAACCCTTCGAAGGCCTTGTCCCGTATCCGCCCCAAGCAATTGGACTATAAATTATAAACTTCAAGGTCATAAATTCAATACCATTTTTTGACAGACAGCGGAATACGAAACTAAAGGTTGAATGGTTATTCTCCAATTAAGATCTTAAGCGATTTAGATGTTAAGATTATGGACAAAACTGAATCGTCATTTTAACTAGGTTTATTCCAGGTCTTGTTTAGGACTTACCTAAGTCATTAATCAGAGCCCTAACATGACGTGACAAGCGTCACGCGGACTGACCCGCTCTATAAATCTACTGCTGTGGGTATTCTAAATGCTGAGTTGAAATATTTGTAACTATAAAGGTCTTCGCACATTATAATGACTCAACGGCGACTCGACTCTATGCCAAATATTGAAATTTAAATCCCATGTCATACATACTAGGATTAATTTCATAAAATGATATCAAAGTAGTGTACGACGAGTGGTCTACGCGTCATAGACTAAAGGTCAACCCCGACTCGTCGGTCACACATTGACCACACGTTGTCCACGCGGCGACCATGTGTTTGCGACTGACGTGTATCGAGCAACCATTTTCATTGTTCACTCGTTCACGCCGCGTTGTCCATTAGTGACCATTGGGTGGATCAACCAGTTGACTACTCGTCGAAAGTGTGAGTCGAGTTGCTGCCGCGTTTACGTGGATTTGTAATAATGTGCGAAGATCTTTAACTGATGTAGCGAGCGTGATGGCCTGCTTTACGTAACTAGTAAAACCTACGAACAAATAAAATAGGGAAGTCGCACGCCATATTAAATTGCCTTTCAAAAACGGTACTGAATTTTAGTTGACAAG
>JALPQI010013611.1:0-38724 GCA_025490895.1 Thaumatotibia leucotreta | reverse complement strand
CGCGTTTACTTTCTATCCATCCCGCTCGTACCTGCGTATAAGCAAGTACGAGCAAGCAGGATAGTAAGTAAACGCGCGTTAATATAGCCGCAGCAGCTCATAGTACGGCTACGGCTATACATTAAAGTACTGACACTATAAACGTTAGGGTAAAGTAACAAAAAAGATAATATATCCACATCTAAAAGCGCTAAAGGTATTTCTATGTACCCCACAAAGACGCTCCCCAGGGCTGGCAGCTACACGCGAACGGAATTAAAACTCCCGCGGGGCAGCCCTGGCCAGTAATGGATGCAGGGCGGGGGAATATGCTGTGCGAATAAGAAGGCATAAGAATGGATATTAAGTCTTAGTATAGCGAAATGTGTATCGTGGACGAGAACTATTAGAATAGTACATTACGATAACACAAGTGCGAAAAAAATTAAGTTCGAAAGGATTCGAGATTAAGGAGAAATTCGAGTTACGAATTTCGTTCTTGCACGTGTCTCATACGACGTTTTTAGTACAGATGGCCCTCCAAAGTTTTGGACCTGACGTAAAATAACCCACTTCTCGCACTAAAGCCTAAAAAATGCACCATCTGTACTAAAAAATATTTTTTGGCCCTGTCGGTCGTGTTTTAAAACATCGGCACTCGTTTCGAATTTCATGTTTTTCGCACTTGTGTCGTAATGTACTATTCCAGAACAGTTGATTTTTTCTTTACGCACTAGTGCAAGAAGTGGTAATTTTTTTGTTAGGTCAAAACTTCAGAGGGCCATCTGTACTGTACTAAAAAACGTCCTGCGGAAAGGAAATTCGTAACTTGTGTCAATTTAAAACACTCCCTTCTGTCGCGTTTTAGTTTATCGCCACTCGTTTCCAATATCATTTATTTTGCACTTGTATCGTAATGTATAGGTACTATTGCGGCACATGAGAAGTTAAAGGTCAGACAGATATTTTGCAGCTATGCGCAAATTATGAAGTACATAGCGTAAAGCCATTTACAGTGTGTAAATTTAATATGCGTGAATTTCTTAACATAGGATATAAATGATATAATACGTTGGCCAATAACGACTTTTGTGAACTTCGGTATTTTTTTATTTGGAATATGACATCTAATATTGAAATATTTTTACATAGTAGTGTTACTACTTAAAAAATTAACTCATAAAATATTTAACAAAAAACAATTTCAGTTGTTCCACACAACTGATAAATTGTTTTTGCTGAGATCGCGAAACGTCTGGTTGACGTAACTAAAGACCGAAGAGCTGGCGACTTCCTCGCACAACGCATCAGTATTGCGATACAGCGAGGAAATGCCGCCAGCATCCTCGGTACAATGCCACAAGGGCCAATCTTAGATATAGGTTAGGCTAAGTAGATTAGTTAAATTTAATCTATGTACATAAATTGTAGTTTTGAAAATAAATATATATGTATATAAAAACTGATAAAAGATATTGTATTTTCCTAAACTATAGTATTAATTAGAAATTCACTGGCAAACTTTATTGTGTGGGTTGGGTGCCTGTAGGAAAATAATGTTTTCAGATACGAAAATAATGCTCTGATGCACAGAAATTCTTCATAACGTTATTATAAGGCCTGTACCTAACGGTAACTTAATTAAACTTTTTACTTAATCACTACATACTCGTAGTATAAAATAAAGTCACTTTTTCTGTCACTATGTCCCTTTGTACGCTTAAATCTTTAAAACTACGCAACGTATTTTGATGAGATTTTTTTTAATAGGTAGAGTAATTCAAGAGGAAGGTTTTTATGTAGGTATAGTACCCGTGCGAAGCCGGGGCGGGTCGCTATCAATACAGGGTGTTTTTTTTTCGACCGTTCAAATTCTACGTAGTGAATGTGTAGGTCATACTCACCAACTTTTATTATGGGGACAAAGTCGAAATCGCGAAAAAAAAATCAGCTGTTTCATACAAATTGGCGGCATTACGCCGGCCGAAATGTATGAAACAGCTGATTTTTTTTTCGCGATTTCGACTTTGTCCCCATAGTAAAAGTTGGTCAGTATGACCTACACATTCACTACGTAGAATTTGAACGGTCGAAAAAAAAAACACCCTGTATAATGTATAATCTCAATATCATATTGTATTTTTTTATGTATTAAATTATTATCCCTGTTACATTATACACTATAATTTTAGCAAATACTAATGTGTCCGTTACTCTAGTGTATCACTGAATGGAGAAATTATTCCTCTACATAACCCTATGAATCTTGAGCCCAAGCCAACCCGCTGCTAATTAATATAAATTATATTACAGCGAAGTCACAAACGAAATGTAAATGTAAGCGGACAAAGGCTTTAACAAAGACTTTGAATTTGGAACTTGGCGGTTTGTTGGAGGACGGGTGAGCGTAAGAACGGGGGTTCGGTTATGCCGAGTCCGTAAAAGTTGCAAGGGAATAAAATATAGATTTTTAGTACAGATGGTGCCTTTTTTAGGCGCTAGTGCGAGAAGTGGCTCATTTTACGTCAGGTCCAAAACTTCGGAGGGCCATCTGTACTAAAAAATGTCGCATGAGACACGTGCTAAAAGAAAAGTCGTAACTCGTGTCGATTTGAAACACTCCCTTCGATTGTGTTTTAAAACATCGCCACTCGTTTCGAATTTCATGTTTTTCGCACTTGTGTCGTAATGTACTATTTCATATGTTTAATGGCAAGTAAATGTTTGAAAATATAAGTATAAGTCTTATAAGTAGGTACTCGCCTACTACCGGAACACCAGAGTTAGCAAACGGGGATTTTTCTCTGTCGCTCTAATGACGCATTCGTTGCAGTAACAGAGACAAATTCCCGAAATTTACAAACTTCGTTATTCGCCGTAGCAGGCTTGAGCAAATTTTACTATGGAACTAACCCCAAAAACACCAAAAATAATTTACCATTTTTTACAGTTTGGTTTGATGTTCATAACAGTATTTTTTTCGCGATTCGAAAAAAATACTGTTATGAACATCAAACCAAGCGATCGCGTTGGCGACTGAGGTTTTCACTTGCTGGTAAATCTTAAATAAATAAGACATCTATTTCCATTTTAAAATATCTAAGAATATTTAAAAAAAACATGCTTATTGTACATTTTTGTAATAACTCCTTTTTGAGATTAAATGTAATGATATAATTTATTACTCAAACATGGTATACAAAAAATGGTGGTTATAATTATGTGGCACCTCATCTTTAGCACTCATCATCATCATCATCAGCCTGTGATAGTCCACTGCTGGACGTAGGCCTCTCCTATTAACTATGCGTATAGTCGCATTAGGAGGTAAATGCCCATAATCGCCACGCTGGGCAAGCGGATCGGCAATCGCAGTAATGTGTCCGCTATGATGACGCTGCTGCCCATCATCAATCTTTTATCAAATAATGGTCAGTGACACTTCAATCCCTTAGTCGACTCTTACGACACCCGCAGGAGGAGTTGGGATGGTGACAAATGTATTATTACTGCCGTCACGTCATGGAATGCAAATGAAGACATAATTATCTAAATCATTTCCGTGATGCATCATTTCTGTCCATTTAATAACTACACGGCTAAATAAACCAAAGGAACCCAGTAGCACAATGTTGTCTTATCCCACTAATCCCCAACACCACCCCTACAAATAATAAAATCAAATATATCTAAATATTTATTAACTCTAGGTAATCGCATGCCACGCGTCGCCATATTCTCCACTTTAAAAATGCGGTCACTGCATTCGTTATGACAAGGTCACAAGGTCTATTTTAGTCTTATTAACTTTAAAATTAACCTTGCATATAAAATGAATTGCATTCAACAGGATTGTTTAAGCTGTATGACAATGGGGTACGAGCTGATATCGCGTGTACAGTGGGTTCGAGGCTGTAATCTAGTCGGGATAAACGGATTGTTGGCTGTCGGTGTCGTTGTCAATTTGTTGGGGAATTTGGTGATAAATAGTGGTTTAATATGTTTGTCTTGATTGTGTGATGTCTCTGTTCGTGTGAACTTGCCTGAAAGATTTACGCACAGTTAATGTGAAAATATTAAGGATTTTTGTGAATTGAAGGAAATAGTGTTTGTTTAAATTTTTGTTTTATCTTTTTAATGTATTTTAATTAAATTTATTCTAAAATAGAAATATTAGAACCAATAAAAAAATACTAAGTTCACCAACGGGCCAGTTGGGATTCGAACACAAATCCTTGACTTTCTCAGTCCTACACAGTTTAAGCAACAAAATATTCCTGATTCTGATCTTATCGGTACCTATCGAAACAAAAATAAGATGAAGTGCGGGATGGAAGTTTCTTCTAACGATATTAAGATTTAAAATTTTAATACTATCGCTTTTATAAGAAAAAAATACGATATGAATAAATACGATATACCTATAATACTTTGCTAATGTTGTGTTTGATCAGTGATCACAAATCACGCTTAGAAAAGTGTGTGTATTTTTTCCTGTATAATTCTAAGCATTCCTATGTAAGTAATAATGTGTTCTAATTTGAATGGAATATGGAAGATTGATTGACCAGGTACACCATGCGGATTAATATTTCTACACATAAATCAGTTAAGTATTTGATGAACAGATGAATCCATACGTTTTGTTGTAAATATGTAGGGTAAGTTCTCCAGTGAATGAACAAATCCAGTGAACGAACAAAATACAAGTTTTTTTCGTAAAATAAGCTTTCTGTACATTTCTACTACTCGTTATATTTTTTTTTCGGGTAGGAATATTATTTGGCAAGTTCTGGTAGCACTTACATCAACTCGTATGCATCAGTGTCCAAGTGGCGATGATCTAAAGTGGGCACGTTGCGCCGGTTCATTTTTTATATGGAGGTGTTATAAGGATTGAGGTAAGCTTACGTTGTGTTTAATGTGTTATTGTGTGCGTTTCGTGCATCTTCCAGGTACAGTGCGTGTTCTTTTGAAACCGGAAGGTTATGATTATGCTATTAAAGTATAGTTTAATGTGATTTCGTTTTAAATAGTGGCTTTTAATCCAGTGTTCTATAACTAGAACTCAAAATGGCTTTAACCTAGTGAACGAACGGGGGAGTTCATTCACTGGAATTGCGTGATTTATTGTTTGTTCCATATCTTACGTTTTAGTGGTTATTATAAGATATGGTTTTCTTTGGATTTAATAGAAATACGCTGTCTAGCAAAGGGCCAGTGTTCGAACAATACTTGATATATTCAATTTTTAATGAACTACCGCAAACACTGTTAGTTCATTAATTGGATTGCGAAAACCAGTGAATGAACTAAATAATTTATTTCGTATTTTGTCTGGTTTTAAGACATGGAAAGGTTAAAAAAATCGTTTAAGAAATTCCAATATGACCAAAAATCTCTCGACAAAACTCCAAAAGCTGTTGCAACTAGTGAACTATCAAGTGCCTGTTTTAATATCTCAAAATCAACGCTATTTAAATCACCGAAATTGTCCAAATTCATGCCACTGAAGAAACAAACATAGACAAATCTTTGGTTAATCAAAAGTATTCAAGTAGGACTTCATATGCAGAATGAGCCCAGTTTACTTTTTAACGAAAGCGACATATAAGGTCACTCTTCAAAGGTCACTGAAGAGTTAATTGAACCTTCCCAGAATACGCAGAAATGTGGAACTGTAATTGATGTCGTTTAGTTATGTTTACAGTTATTATGTCTCATTAAAGTTCAAATTAAATTATCGACTATTACAAGCACTACCAATTAAAAATAGAGTACTTTTTGCATTCTAATTCATTATTTTTAAGGTAGTTCATTCATTGGTTTCATTTGTTCATTTACTAGAATTTTGTGTTCATTCACTGGTGATTTTCCATTTTATCCCCTACAGTTAGCTATAATTTAAAACTGTGCAGCACTAATGCAAAATAAAATTGATTTTAGAAAACTACAAAAGTGGATTACTCTATAAGAACATTCATATTTAAACTTCATTAATGCTCCCAGCCACAAAAAATAAATAAAGTTGAAAATTTCCTTAAGTGTTCATTCACTGGAGCACTTACCCTATGCCCCGGACACTTCTCGAAGACTGAAATTAAACTCATTTTATAATATTGGCAAATGCAGCGTCTCTCTATCTTTAAAAAATTAACGCCTTCCTTAAAACAAATTATCGACACAACCCTACATACCATTGCAACTGACATCGCAAATATTGCCACCATTTACGCATTACAACTTAGGCTAATCACTGCGCCCGCGGCGAAAAGCCAATCTAATCTAGCCCCATATTAAAAATCTAACACAGTATGAAAGAATCTTTAAGTATTCATGGGGTCCCCGGGGCCCCTGGCCCTTTATTAGACCCGGAATTAACTCCTGATCCGCAATACGGTTTTATTGCTATTCCGACCCGCGCTTTTTGGCACATTATCTTTTATTGAGAAAAGTGTTTATGGCGCGTTTCGACGTAAAAAGAAAGTGGTTTGGGTTGTGGATATGGCTTGGGTTATTATAAATAGAATATACGTATAGGTATGATCTTTGGGGTTGGCAACGTTTGATTTTTAGATTTGTACCTATAGCAGGAGGCCTAGACACGATGACATTCGGTAAGCGGATGTGATAAGCGAAAACTATCCTCAAATATGCTCGTATAAGTCGTATAGTAGTTTCAGACTCCAATAGAGTAGAAAAGTGACACTACTTAACATACTATGTTTCTTTTTTTCTATGACGAAAGTAAACAACTGAGCTCTCAGCCCACCTGATGGAAAGCGGGAACTGAGGCCCATGGACATCATCATCATCATCATCATATCAGCCAAAAGATGTCCACTGCTGAACATAGGCCTCCCCCAAAGACCGCCACAATGACCGGTCCTGCGCCACCCGCATCCAGCGGACTCCTGCGACCTTCACCAGGTCATCGGTCCACCTTGTGGGGGGGCCTACCCACGCTACGCCTTCCGGTACGTGGCCGCCACTCAAGAACCTTCCCGCCCCAACGGCCATCGGTTCTACGCGCAATGTGCCCCGCCCACTGCCACTTCAGTTTAGCGATTCGGAGAGCTATTTCGGTTACTTTGGTTCTGCTGCGGATGGTCTCATTTTTAATCCGATCACGCAGAGAGACTCCTAGCATAGCCCTCTCCATTGCCCTTTGGGTGACTTTGAGCCTTCTTATGAGACCCATTGTAAGCGGCCACGTTTCAGTACCGTATGTCATCACTGGCAACACACACTGATTAAAGACTTTCGTCTTCAAACATGGACCATGGACATAGTGACCAAAAAATCGCCTATGCGCTGCGTGCCCTGAGGAGTTACATGGATTACCTCTATGCCAGTAATTACACCGGCTATCTTACCCCCAAACCGGAACACAGTACTAACTATTTAGCGGCAGGTTAATAGGTTAGACGGTGGTAGCTAATGTAGCTATCCGGGCGAACCCTGCACGAGGTCCTACCATCAGCAAACCTCTTTATAAATATTACAACTATGATTTGATAGGAGCTGTATCTAAATCTGCCTGACATGAATATGTATGTGGTTTACTCATAAATCTCATAATCAGACGTAGAAGTCGCGATGTTTATGATGTTTTTTTCTTGAGTTTTCATCCATAGTAAAAGTTGTTGAAAATCATGAATATATTCATGTTTTATTGTCTTGTATCAGGGCGAATATTCGGCGTTTTTATTTCGTCATTCTCATCTCGGCAAGTATTGTTTCAACAGATGACTCTAAGAGTGTTATTTTTATGTAATTCGGTTCCAGTACCTAGTCTAGCGTAATCGACAGACATGGAAGTAACGGTGGCACGAACAACATTTTGCTAGGGACTTCCATTAGATATTATATTATCGTTAAGTTATTCTTTCTTATGACAGAAGTAACGATAAACCTTCGAGATTAGTTGTAAAGCAGTTGATAATTAAACTTACGTTGAATGGCAATTGATCAAATATGAAAACATAGTTGTTAAAGTTGATTTTTATTAGAATTGTATAAGTCCTAACAAAAACATAGATAACATTGCTAGGTAGTAACCAGCATATTTTAGTTATTTTCTATTTATCCGCTGAAATTATCAGCTAATTTGAAATGTCATTTCGAAATGAGTATTCACTTATCGACGAATTAATACCGAAAGGAAGTCTCTAGTTAATTGACGTTATTGCCACCACGACTTCTTTGTCTGGTAATCAATGACGAATCCGAGCAGTTAAGATTAAGATGCTCCTCGGAGAACCACCCATCATCATTTTTGTAACCCTGTATTATGGTTTAATCACAGAATTAGATTTGGATAGAAGAAACAAGTTCATTCATTTGTATGGCGGCCGAGCGTGTCAGATTTTGTACTGAAGTTGTTACTTCTTGCCTATGATTTTAAATAAGTCTCAGGCCCTTGAGTATTCATATTTTTTTGTGTTGGTGCAATTAATATTACTTAAGGAGGCATTATTAATGTTTTTGTTCACTTCAACTTACAAAATTTGACGCCCGAAAGCTGCAAGCTGCGATTAAAGACGGACAACTCAGTGGATTTTACCGAGTTCATTTGACACCCTAAGTAGATACGTTTGCTTGATCTATGGTATATATGACATCTTTGGGATTGGCGATCGCAGTAATGTGCCCACTATGATGATGCTGATTTTCATTACAAGTCATATCCAAATGAATACCATGAATACCCCATTTGTTCCCATACCGCAAGTATTACCAGCTCATAAAGTAATTACCAGCTGACCCTGAGCTTATGCCAACGGCGTAAGGGTCACAATCGGCCAGCCCGACCCTGAACCTCGGCGCTCCCTGTCTTCGTTTAACGCACCTTGTGGGGTGGGTCTGTCTGGTCGCTTGCTGCCCGTGTCATTAACTAGACGTAATTAGATAGGTATGATGTTTATAAATCAAGATATCTAACAGACATATTGATTTTGTTCCTTTTGATCGAGGAGCGCGGTTGTTGTTAAATAGGTACCTACCAGCACACAATTAAAAAATCGTTTAAAGGGTGTTTCTATGCGATTTTTTACGCGTTTATTGTTCATTACCATCACCACTTTATTTTCCGTTTTATAAAAGCAAACCGAAAATGACTCCACTGTTTATACGCAGTTCGTCAATAATTTGTGAATGGTAATGACTTGATTGGTGCGACAGAATAATCGCATAGAACTACCCTAAAACAAAAATCACGATCGTGTCAATTGTGTTCCGAAAGTGAGTCATACTAATAATAGTATAATATTTTGTATTTCTTTTATTTTGTGAACTTTTGTTCTTTATTATGTGTGAGGTGTGCAATAAAGAGTTTTGTATTGTATTGTAATAGGGTGTACTCTGTCAAACAACCTTTGGGAGTAGAAAAAGGCATCAAATTTAAAAACTACAGGCACGTGTTGTTGATCGCTCAGAGAACATTTGAATTTTTCGCCTTATTTGCACTGCCAAAAGTTTTTAAACAAAATTTAACTTCGTAACACAAAAATTATGGCGTTGCATTTTGTTTTCATTTAAAGGCCTTGTACAATTTTTTTTGACCCAAATTATGTACCTACCTTACCTATACATTGACTCGAAAACGAGCAGAACAATTGGGACCTAAGGTTGTCGACAAACACTTAAAATAGTACATTACGACACAAGTGCGCAAAACATGAAATTCGAAACGAGTGGCGATGTTTTCGACACGAGTTACGAATTTCGTTTTTACGCGTGTCTCGTACGAAGTTTTTTTAGTACAAATGGCCCTCCGAAGTTTTGGACCTGACGTAAAATGACCCACTTCTCGCACTAGAGCCTAAGAAAGGCAACATCTGTACTAAAAACGCATTTTCCTCCAATCTCAAAGCTCCCTAAGATCCCGAGGTCCGTACCCCGCGCCCCTTGCCCCGCACGATGACAAACAAATTATTATAGCGGTAAGTTATAGCGCAATAAATCTCGACCGGCTAATGCCCCTAATGTTTAGGGATGTGCCATGTATCGATGTTTGTTTAAATTTTATTGCACGCTGAAATAAATCTAATAGACTAAGGACTAAGGTAAATTACTCGAAGAATATTTCAAGTAGGTGCACTATTGTACTAGAAGCAAAAATAAATTTGGGACAATTATCTCCAGTGTGTTTATATGTAATTGTTTCATTATCATGTTATATTTATTCGTAAGGCATTTAAAGTTTGAATACAGTCTTTTATAATGTAACATTTAGATTTTTTATCCACTGGATTACGTCGTTGTCAAGAGTAAATAGGTCTGCTGGATCACCATCATTTGGATTATCATGTGATTATAAATAAACTTTAAAGGAATTGTAAAAGTTTGAAGAATGGGATTTTTTTATCTGAAAGTACCTATCTCTCCGTATTTTGGTTTTAGTACAACCGACGTGACTACAAAGTTATTCTATAATGAGTATGTCCAAGTGGATTGTGAATTTTACGATGGCCCCATTTTTACCGTGTATTGTCTTACACATAATTTTCGCAATTGCACACTTGTCAGAATCCGACGGCAATGCCGACAAATGATAGACACGGTACCATCAATAAGCCTACAATACCTACTTATTCAAAAGTTAGCAGAATAGGTTCAGATTGCAAAATGTACCGCTTGTACAAAATAAAATAAATGATCTGCCCAATTTCAATCCCAAATCCCAACACACAATAAACTATGAATTCAATACAAAGAAAAGGCACAAACAGATTCTCGCACGCTATTTTCGCATTTCATTTGTCTAAGTACACATTCGCAAAAAGTCTCCCAACAACAACGTTAAATTAAAATGGCCGAAACCGTATAGCTGTCAGTTCACCAGTCCATTACACTACTAGCATGGAAATGTGCTAATTATTAATGAGTATAAAAAGATTTCCTTGTCGCCGCCGGTAATCACGGCAGGAATAGAATTCACGGGGTTTTAAACGGTTTTCGCTGTTTTCTTTAGTGGTGTAGTCGGATGTTTAATTTTGCATGGCGATGGTTTTATTGATGGAGTTTCGTTTCGTTTATAGTTTGTTTTTACTGTAGTATCATGGGGCAGTGTTAAAATACAGCTCTAGCTCTATCGTAATAATCTTTGAAAATCGTTCGCTGTAGGCTTATTAGATTTTTAAGTAATCTTAGGGTTTGAATTGAAATAATGCTACAGAATTTCTTCAAGGCCAGAGTGGCTACCATGATCTCATAATGCGATTCAGTTTAGGTTCTGCGTGTCAGTTTCTGACAGTTATTCTATGGAACTGGCACAGCGATTCAAATTAGGTTCAAAACTGAATCGCATTAGAAAATCGTGGTAGCTCCCCTGTAATGTATACTGCTAGCCGACTACTTTATATATATATAATCTACTACAATTATACAAATAATGGCATGCTCGTTTTGACCAAAAATTAACTGATCTGTAATAAGATATTTAATAAAATGCCAAAACTGTATAGTTGAATTATCGATAGCTTGGGATTTTATTTGTAACTAAAAAATAACAAGTCTGAGGAAATTCTAACTGTCAAATAAATTTTAAATCTTGTTTTTTTACATGCTGGGGGAAAAGGATAATTTTATCTGACGGATGTAATGATCCAGGGATTGTGTAGTATATTTTATTCTACCACTTTGTCGGCATGATTAATATGTATACCTATTATACCTATACCAAATTGCAAATTTCTAGTACTAATATAATACTAATCGGCCAAGGACCTATGCTGTGGAGCGACAGACGGACAAAAGGAGAGATAGGGGTTACTAGTTTACTACGGAACCCTAAAAAGGTAAGTATTAGATTGCATAAATGTGAATCACACAGAAAACGAGATTTTTTTCCTACCATCTTCTGAGTAATGTTAAGGTTACACGATTACGCAAAGAGGGTCTCTCTCTTTTATCAATATTTGAGTAAAATATCGATGGTGTGTATTATAAACTGACAACCATCTTTCAGTCTTCTAGTAGATCGATACCTTTTATCATAAAATAAACTTTTTTGCATAGTTTTGGCCCGGGGTGTACGAGTATAGGTAAGTACAATATAGTACTCGAAAAATCGATAGTGTCCCATCCCTGCACCATACATCTCTTTAATAATGAAAGGATTTGGTAACAGGGCGGTCTATATCGCAACAATTTTATTTTTGCTTCGCGTACTTGTGAATTTTTGATCGGCGCGGCGCGAATACTGCAAAAAGTGCAGTTGAATTGCGATACGCTAAAACAAAGGGATTTATTTTTAACCAAATAAATATAGGTGTATGTGGTATATTTTGATAATTGGTTTAGGGACTGGAACCGGTATTACAAAAACCTCGAATAAGCTCAATTTTTTTAATGTTTTATACTCTTTATATACTAGGTACTCAATATTTTATGTAATTTGAGGAGTGTCTTTTCAAAAGGGCTTTTTTCCACTTAGTCAATCGAGGTAATTTCTCTTATGGAAACAAAGAAATATAACCCTTATTGCCAGAGTGGAAATAAGCCCTTTTGAAAAGACACTCCTCATTTACAATATCATAATTTTTAAATTGCTCCATTAAATTTAGAATGTACATACCGAAGAACGAAAAAGAACGAAAAAAGAACCGTTATTTTGTATGGAGAAAACAACGGTTCCAGTCCCTGGATTTGGTTAATTGACGTCCAATCCTTTTCTGTGGGGGTAGAAAAAGACTTGGCATCTCATATTATTTCCTTGTACGATCATCTCTGTCAAACGTAAACGCGTATTTTGACTAATTCCACATTTTTTCAGCTTTTGATCGTCCTGTTTTTGAAAGATTGAAAGAAAATACACTTATTGAACAACTACAATTACACTCAGAACATTAAGACACATTCTTACATCTACAGAGAGAAAACACAAAATACATTTAAAAATACAGACGCTTAAAAAAAAGGGGTAAAAAAGTGTGTTGCTGTAGGAGCTGCAATTGGGTACTACTCAGCATATACTCTGGCATCAAAGATGCCAGAGCGCTGGTCTTCCGTAGAACCCATTGACCTTTGCATTTTTAGTTTGATGTCGCACATAGACATGCTTAGAACTCGTTTTTTATCAGTCTATCATTAGGATGTTCATTAGGTTCAAACCCTAGCTTTTTATCCATTACAAATATTTTATTCATTAGTGGAGTTGAAGCATGCTGATCTGATTTGTATACAGTTTCTATCCATCTGACAAATCCTGCGTTGTGAATTATAAGATTTGTCGTTTGTTTATCAACTATTTACTAAGGTACCTAGTTTAGTCCGTGGGCTAGTCGGCCTGAAATTAGAAAACGGTATAATTTGGGGGTACCAAGTGTCCTTTTTACAGTAGTTAGACATATTCATAAGGATGTTAAAAAAGTATGATAGACATCTCAAAGTGGTAGCTAATAGACATACGGGCTATTTCAAGATTTCCGTTGTATGACAGGTATGGTTAAAATTAGGAGGTATAAATTTTCCTTTTCAGGGCTGTTAGGTAAGCTTATAAAAACGTCAAAAATGCAAGATTGCCATTTACAAGTGCTACCTAACAAAAATGGGGGCCAATCAAAGATGGTGGATCTCAAGTTTTACAAAACCAAGTATATCTCGAGAACTATTAAATATATCTAATTACTCTCTTGAACAAAATTAAAGGCATATCTGTAAGCTTCATATTTTGCATATACACCATATTGCTAAAACCAACCAATAATTAATTATGACCAAATTTATGAAAATTTCGTGATTTTGATTTTTTTCTAGCCCACGGACTAGTTATTATTTGTGCCAGCTTTCTTTGGACCTGATTTCCGAGTTATATCTTTATCACTTATTATGAAAAAAATATTGAGCTTGTCCATTTTGACTCCACAAATATGGAAAAATGGAACACAACTCACAACCGGTATGTTGGTTCTCAGAACGGCGATGTTTGTCCGCCGTATTTATATAATACGGTTGCTCACACGCCTCGCAAATACGCGGCCCACTCCCCGCCATTGCTGGAGATCGTCTTACCGAGGTACGGATACACCTTATAGGGATGTACCTTATACTGGCAATATTTGAGTGAAATCCGTCTATGTAGAAATAAAAAATATATCATGGGTTCATGGGAGATTCTTACATAAAACGACCCAGTGATTATTTACAGGCAATTACCGACTCAGCTGTGGGGATTTGTCTCTGTTACTCCAATGAAGGCGTCATTAGAGCGAGCGGCAGAGAAAATCCCCCGAAATTTGCGGATTTTGTAGTTCGCGGTAGGGCCGCAGGTATTATAATAGAGGACTGGACATTTCTTTGGCCCAATCTTTCTTCGTCGATGTGCAATGCAATAAAATAGTGGTGATCGATTTATGGGCATATTCAGTATTCTTATGAGAACATAATAGAAGATTATTTTGTATGGAAGGTACACGTGTACATGCGTCCTGATCTCCCGATCTACACTTACTTTTCATTACGTAGTTTCAAAAGAAATTATTTTACCTAGACTTAAAAAATACATAGAGGTTTATAATACCTACATAGATAACTTTGCTAAGTGTTTCTCGGTTTACCTACAAAGGAAACCTCTAAGAGAAGGCAAATAGTAAAAAGGATGCCATTTGTTGGGCAATCTTCTTTAAAATATTACTTACATTTATAACCTACAATAACGTATTAAGATTGTAACACCCGTACCACGTATCAGTTCATATTGGAAGCCCTCTCGAACACATTAATTGAGCATCCCTACACCTTATAGTCATTGCAATAAGGGTCCCGAATGGTCAGTGACTTGCGTTGGCGTTTGTTTGACAGTTCGCGCGCCCCCGCGAGATTCCTGCGCCCGCGCTGATGTTTGAGCGCTTTTTTAGTTTTACCTCCTTTGTAAGTCGCTCCAAGGCACGTTTTGTAGCATTATGCACATTTATGAACCAGACCGGTGCCGAGGATAGTATAGATACTATGCTTTGTGATACCACTTCGAAGAATCGACTACAAAGACGAGCGCCAACTTTTTACCTCATTGCAATGCAGTAAGGTAAAAGTGTGGATACGCTTCTTAACTGAAATAAATCTGAAGGTTAAGATACTAACTTACTATAGTGCAAAGCAGATGACAGAAAAGCGGCGATTGCTTCACTAATAAATGCAATAGATGATTTCCTTAAACGTTGTTTGAATGATCGATTCAAACAACGTTTAAGGAAATATACAAGAAACCAATCTTCCCTTACACAAGAAACCAATAAATATACATTTTTCTGATAGACGCAACTGCCACAAGACTCTATAAATAATCTAGTAGGCATTAGAAGAGTATAACTACGCCCCTGAAGAGAATACTCGTGAACCTTATTCGAAACTCGATTAGCAACTTTCGAACCTTTCAAAACCATAACGTCAAAAGTATCTGTTTTTAACAAGTTATTAATACTTACTCGGAGAAGTGCACGAACGACAAAAAATCATTTGCAACTTCAATAAAGCATACTTACACCTAAAAAATCCCGATTTGCATTCACAGTAGTAGTTAGTAGTAGGTGTGAATGAAGTATGGTCGTTAACAGCTGAATCGGTAAAATGGTCAACAAAGCAGTGGCTGGCTAGTGGCTAATAGCAGTTAACGATGGCCCGGCAATTGTCACGGATTACGGCGGACACACGGACGGGAACGACGGCGAAATTTTGTGGCTCATAGACCTGACAGACCGCGCAGGGGATAGCGAGATGAACTGAACCCTTTTTTGAAGATATAGTAAACCCAGCGCTTGATAAAGATGGAGATTGGGGATAGGCCTCTGTACAGTGGGACACGACTAGTTCCAATAATAATAAAATAAATCCAAATAATAATAAAAAAATTAAAACCATTAACGTCTACCTGTCAATACAGATAAACCTAAACTAGTATTTTAAAACTACAGATGCTAAAAGGTAAAAAGTGTTACACAGCCATGTATCAAGCAACACTGATGGACTGAAAACTGATAATCAATCAAGAATAACTATGGCCCATATTGGGGTTAAAAAGTTTGCATAGAAGTTTGTGACTGTCGTAACGTAATCAAAGAACGTAAATCAAAGAAGAACCAGCGAAGATCCAGTCTGACTTGTCTAATTATAAGGGATAAACTTGGAAAAAGCCTATATCCCTTACATTTAACTATCTCATAGATGAGGCGCTCTCAGACCAAGCCGCCAGTGTGTCACGAGTGTTAACGAAATACAAATATTAGTCACCAAACGACACAAATTAAGTCTAACTCCTAATGCAAAGCGTCTTAAACACAACTAAGTGCTTCTACAAGCTGCATACTGGCTGTATAGTGTCTGCATATGGATACTATAATACAGCCTCGGCGCTAGGGATTATTGACGCCAATTCTATATAACCATTTGCAAACAAATAATTACCATGGTTATAAAACTTTATTGCTTACTGCTAGTCACTTAATTCTAATCATTAACAAATGTAACACATCCTACAACAAAATATGGTGTATACAAAAATGTTCAAAAATATGTCCCAGTGCACTCTAATTCTGTGTAATAAGAACGTCGTAACATATTTATGAGCGGATTCTTTCGATACTTATTTTTGCACTTGACTGTTCAACCTATTATTGATTCAATACATAGTGAACACAGCAATTTCTCTAAAGGGTTTGTACGTTTTGAATCGACATTGCTATTTTATCAGAGATTTGGTATATCCGATAACTCGTGAAACCCCAAGAGATACAATATAGTACAGAATTCAGTAGAAAAGTTAATTAAATATCCCTACATACAACTGCAAGCATTCCTAATACTTACAAATAAATTAAATAAAATGATCGGCGAATGACATGTGACACCTCTGAAATCGGAGACGTCTATAGATCCATTAGGCCCATAACTACTAGAAGGTTTATAGTAAAAAACAATTGGAAAATGAAAATACCAACAAGAATAAGAAATTATTACTATCTTGTTCATCACGCATGTAAAAGATGAAGACCTAACAATTATCTGACAGATATTTTTTTTCCTGGGATAGTGAAACAAGCCCTTAAGTACTCCGTGTACAAATTACATTTTATAAATAATACTGTATTAGTATTTTGCATCAATATTTGAGTTTGTATCTGGTTAGTCATTTGCTTTTACAAAATCAACGTGCAATATTGACATCTAAATGATTAAGGGGAAATAAGGCGACAGTGAGTTTGTATTTCCTACGGATAATGTTTGATTTATGTTACGTAGGTATTAAGCCATTATAGATAGGTAGTGAGTATAGTGACACCTACACCTACTAACCTCCGTAAATAAGCACGTAATTAGTTAATTCTCAATTCGGTTTCAAAATTGAGTGCAAATTATGAATGGTTAAAATGATTTTTAGGAGTTAATCGTGCTTTACGTATCAAGAAGTTCAAAAAACTGCAAGTTTTGAAAGCGTGTTGTATGCAAGAATGAGATGCAGTTATCATCCCACCCATAGTTGAGTCTCTAAACATGCAGAAATGACTTCAAAATGTAAATTCAGATTAATATTAGCTTATAAACCAGTGTTTATGTAATAGGGATAGCTTGTAAAGCGATTGATAACGCTATAGCCACGTTTTTATGACCATTTGAAAGCGGAGACGACGGGCAATAACGATAAACCGCCATGTTTGGTGTTATGGTGATCCTGATCTTACACCCCTAGCGATTTGTAATAGACAATATAGACAAAATAAAAAAAGAAAATAATACTAGATAACTTATAAACCTACTATTCTGCTCTACTATTTGACTCTTTTTAACGTACTACTCGTAATATTCGAATCTTTGAAATTCACAAAGGTGTGGTTATAAGTACGGCCAAACTTTACATCATTTTACCCTAAACTCGCAAAAACACATTTTGCAAACAAAAAAATTTGTGCTAGCTGCGAAGTACATCAAAAACTGCGAAATTTACGGTCATTTTTTAGTTTCTGATTTTCATTAGCAGAAGCTATAGGTACTGCATGCTTTGTGAGTTTAATGTAAAGTTTGACCGTACTATAATAGTATTATACGTATGTATACTATGTATGTTTTAGCGAGTAAGTCTGGCATATAGGTATGTAAGTTTTACGTGAAGAGATTTTTCTTTAACGTATTTGATGATGATGAGTCATGAAAAATTTAAATGATAGGAGTGATTAAATGATGCCTGCTGACATATTTATGACGTTATTAATCGTTATTAATAAACTACTAGTAATGTTGAAATACGTTTATCTTAAGCACAAACTTTCGGGTTTGTCTTTGTAAGAAAGGAACACATTTTACAAAAGCAGTATCGATGTATGAGACACTCATGAAAGGTTTATTATTATCACGAACATTTTTGTTCAAATTTAAATGATAATTGAAGTTCTAGATATGCTTGACCGACTCAATAATTATGAATAGATAACAGATCACATACACAATTACATGTTCACATAATCAATTATATATTTAAATTTAAAAAAGTTAAAACAAGAACACAAATTAACCTTAAAACACTAAATAAAACTAATGGGCAATGGTCTAATACATTAACTAACAAATAAAAAAACAACCTTTTAATCAAAAAGCCCTCCCCGTGTAGCCCCGGGTGTAAAGTTGCCCATCACACTGGCAGCATTGCCTCGTTGATTGAAATTAAATTAGTTTAAGCGCTACTAGATTAAACAAAGCTTTCTATAAATTTTACAAAGTTACCAACGATATTTTACTACATTCTGTCAACGTGGCGAAGGACAACCAGGGATGTAGGTGGAAGGTCGGCAGGTAAGAGCCGTGAAATGTATCAGAGACGTGCAACTTTTGGCCGCGGCATGCGAAGTGCGGGTTGCCGCAGGGCTCCGTGTTCGGACCGCTTTTAATGCACCTTTGTTTATTCCGTTTTTTTGACGGATGTAAACTGTAACGGTTTTAGCATGTTTGTTTTGGGATCGATTTGTATTTTATACCTGTCACTTAAATCTCGGTTTCTGTGATGTGATATTTTCAAGCCTTGAAATGAATAGTGTGCTATTAATTGACGTAGATTAGATACCTGTATTAAACTGTCCTATGCTGCTGTAAAAAAAATTGAACGAATGGCCTTAAAAGCTTATAATTTAATGTCCAACAGCTTCGGACGGGTACGGAACAAGGCGTATTGAATGATTAAATACTTTCCGTAGGTGAAAATATGTGGCACGAAATAGAAATTCGGCGAAAAATACGTTGCCGTAACTATAAGTGGCATAGTGCGTCTTTTCCAAAAGAAGGAAGAAAAAAACGCTACTAGGTACTCGTACCGTACTGATTAGTACTTAAAGCTTCTTTTCGTCATATACACGTCTCTTTTCCTTTTTAGTATCGACTTTAGGTATTACCGGTCGGACTCACCCTGACATTTGTTACGTTCAATCGAACGTACGTTACGTTTGACCATCTTTGTATAATACAGTTGCCAATTTCCATCTGATATATCAGAGCTGCTATCACGGTGCACAAAAATTTAATAAATATTAGCTTTCTGTTTCTCTTTCTTATTAATGCGACAATAGTACAGTCGACGTCAAAGATATCATTACAGTTTAGGTGCCAAAAATATATTTACACTACCTTAATGTCAAGGCAATAAAGTCGTGTAAATATATTTTTGGCACCTAAACCGTAAAGATATCTTTGACGTCGACTGTACATTGTGCATTTAGGCTAGATTCACACGGAGTATTTTTTCCCGTATACCGTATTCGAGATTCTCTCGAACGTCGTAGTGACAATAGACTTTATTATTTCATATATATTGTCACTAAGACACTCGAGAAAATCTCGTTTACAGTATACGGGAAAAAATACTCCGTGTGTATCTAGCCTAAGGGAGGTAAGTACGGCATCAGGTACTAACGATTAATACACTACCGACCGTGATACATACAATGTTTTTCATCACACTTACGAGCAAAAAAAAACAGTTTTAAGACAAAATAATACTAACATTTCAAAAATTCCCTTGACGCATAAAGCAATAGCGCGCTTAGAAAGCAAGTGTGGTGAAAAGACCGTTGCGTTTCATTTACGATTGAGCGTATGCGATTGTCACCTTGTCTACTTACTTTGAAATTTGTGAGAACTCTGGCTCGATATATCTGATGGCCATTGGCCACTGCATGCAATGAAAGACTGACCTGTACCCGACTCTCCGTGAGTCCGATCCTCATGGCGATCTCCTCGCGCATGAAGATGTCGGGGTAGTGCGTCTTGGAGAAGCACCGTTCCAGCTCGTTCAGTTGTGCCGGCGTGAACCTGACAACATTCTGCCGTTAGGAGGAATGGAGAAGTTTGTGACCTGGGTGCTTAGCCAAGTTGCCAATCGCTAACGCTTAAGCGTCAGTCGTAAACGAAAGGCAGTTAACTGTCTTTGTCGCACTAATACGAAAGAGTGACAGAGAGGGAAAACTATGATACGCTACTAAGCGTTAGCGATTGGCAACTTGGGTAAGCATCCAGGGCGGTTCTACAGGTAAATTAATATCGTAGGACATTGAACGTATTGCGAAAAAGATCACCTATGTCCTCCTAAGGTACCTATGTACCTAGGATATAGGTGATCTTGGTCGTTTTTCTTTGGTATATGACATCTAATATTTATAATTTATCTTAGGACATCTTACACAAATCAACCTAGTCCCACGGTAAGCTCAATTAAGGCTTGTGATGTGGGTACTAGGCGACCATATACAGGGTGTTACATCATTCACTGAAAACCCTGAACGTGGTGATTTAGTAAGATATACTGAACAACTTTTAATATGGGGCCAATCACGAAATCTAAAACAAAAATATTTTTCGCACATTTTGACCGATCGATAAAGACATTTTGTGTAAAAGAACCAAAATTTTTTGGAGATTTCTGAGTTGGCTCACTGAAATCACCCCATTCAATGTTTTCAGTGGATGGTGTAACACCTTGTATGTAATAGATAGATACTCGTAGGTACATATAGATACTTAAATACATAAATAATAATGAAGATCGCAGGGATACGCTGGATGCGGGTGGCGCAGGTTCGGTCACTGTGACAAACTTTGGGGGAGGCCTATGTTCAGCAGTGGACGTCTTTCGACTGATATGACGATGATGATAACTGAAATACAAAGACAGCCACGACCAAGGAACAAATATTAGTGATGGAAGACGTAACTTTCTGGGTTTTCAATTGGCTACGTAAAGTTTTCTCTTCGTCTTAAGGTTCAAGAAAATGCAGCTCTTTAATTTTTATGTCCCATAATTTGTTAGAAATATTTTTTTAAGTGAGTGAGATGACATTTGTACAGATTTTTCGTTTTCTACTTTA
Source organism: Thaumatotibia leucotreta (assembly GCA_025490895.1). Classification (NCBI taxonomy): domain Eukaryota; kingdom Metazoa; phylum Arthropoda; class Insecta; order Lepidoptera; family Tortricidae; genus Thaumatotibia; species Thaumatotibia leucotreta. The sequence continues at coordinate 17,401 of JALPQI010013611.1, read as the reverse complement.
CTGTACTGATTGTGGACGAACGCATCAGGCTTTATTCATCCATAAAACTGCATAAATGTCACCTCACTCGCTTAAAAAAATATTATTTACAATTTATAGGCAATAAAAATAAAAGAGCCGCATTTTCTCGGCTATCAGGAAGAAATATAATATTCATACCATCGGAAAACTGTACATAGCCAGTTATAAACATTAGAGCATCAGTTACCTGGTCCGGTGCCTCTTCTGCTTGGCAGGCTTGTCACTGTCGGAGGCTGAGGAAGGCATGCTGACGGGCACCGTGGCCATGTGCTGCTGGTGGATGCCACCTGGAACAGGGTCGTCATTAGTCGTTGGCAGGGTCGCCGTGTGGAGGAAGTTTCGATACCAACAGATTGTGAAGAAGAGAATAATTTTTAAACTTTGATAAAATGTTATTGATTTAGATTGCATGACATCAAAGACAAAGCCGCATGAAAATTTGGCTAGATAACAGTACTTGCAGCCATATTGATAAAAAAAAAATACTATGTGGGCTAGAATATCTTGTGTTTCACACCTGAGCATTTTTTTGTCCATTTTCATAATTTATGGGTTATTTCTACTCAGAAGAAATCTCTCTCTATTCAGATGACTTTTGTCCTATTTTGTTACCATTTTCCATTCTCTTTGTATGACGGTAACACAGGAAGAAATCCGGCAAAAGTATGGAAATTTTGAATAATCTTTTATCCTTTTGGGATCGAAAAAATTCGTGATTATGAGTATAAACTCAAAATTTTTCAATTTAAGGACTACATGCGGCCTTCTCGCGGATATTAATCTATTTTAATGAATATAGTTAGTCGCAAGTTGCGAGAAAGCCCGTGATACATTCAAACACGTCGAGGCCGCAGCGAATGTTCGCGAGCAGCAGGAAAACGACATTACATGTTTACACATTTATACTGTGAACATCAGGCACTTCGCGTCCCTGCTTTTCCAGAGGGTCTACGTCCGTAGGTGGAGCAGGCAAGAGTGAACGTAATACCCTGCAGGTCGGGGGAAAACAACAGTACATACTTATAATGTAAAAATCAGGCGCTTCGCTTGCCTGGTTTTCCGGAGGGTCTATGCGTCAGTAGGTGGAGCAGGCAAGAGTGAACGTACCTTGAAGGTCGGGGCGAATGTTCGCTAGCAGCAGGAAAACAACAGTACACACTTATACTGTAAATATCAGGCGCTTCGCTTGCCTGCTTTTCCGGAGGGTCTATGAGTCCGTAGCTGGAGCAGGCAAGAGTGAACGTACCCTGCAGGTTGGGGCAAATGTTCCCGAGCAGCAGGAAAACAACAGTACACACTTATACTGTAAATATCAGGCGCTGCACTTCCCTGCTTTTCCGGAGGGTCTATGAGTCCGTAGGTGGAGAAGGCAAGAGTGAACGTACCCTGCAGGTCGGGGCGAATGTTCGCGAGGTGCAGGAAAACAACAGTACACACTTATACTGTAAATATCAGGCGCTTCGCTTGCCTGCTTTTCCGGAGGGTCTATGAGTCCGTAGCTGGAGCAGGCAAGAGTGAACGTACCCTGCAGGTTGGGGCAAATGTTCCCGAGCAGCAGGAAAACAACAGTACACACTTATACTGTAAATATCAGGCGCTGCACTTCCCTGCTTTTCCGGAGGGTCTATGAGTCCGTAGGTGGAGAAGGCAAGAGTGAACGTACCCTGCAGGTCGGGGCGAATGTTCGCGAGGTGCAGGAAAACAACAGTACACACTTATACTGTAAATATCAGGCGCTTCGCTTGCCTGCTTTTCCGGAGGGTCTATGAGTCCGTAGCTGGAGCAGGCAAGAGTGAACGTACCCTGCAGGTTGGGGCAAATGTTCCCGAGCAGCAGGAAAACAACAGTACACACTTATACTGTAAATATCAGGCGCTGCACTTCCCTGCTTTTCCGGAGGGTCTATGAGTCCGTAGGTGGAGAAGGCAAGAGTGAACGTACCCTGCAGGTCGGGGCGAATGTTCGCGAGGTGCAGGAAAACAACAGTACACACTTATACTGTAAATATCAGGCGCTTCGCTTGCCTGCTTTTCCGGAGGGTCTATGAGTCCGTAGCTGGAGCAGGCAAGAGTGAACGTACCCTGCAGGTTGGGGCAAATGTTCCCGAGCAGCAGGAAAACAACAGTACACACTTATACTGTAAATATCAGGCGCTTCGCTTGCCTGCTTTTCCGGAGGGTATATGAGTCCGTAGCTGGAGCAGGCAAGAGTGAACGTACCTTGAAGGTCGGGGCGAATGTTCGCGAGCAGCAGGAAAACAACAGTACACACTTATACTGTAAATATCAGGCGCTTCGCTTGCCTGCTTTTCCGGAGGGTCCATAGGTGGAGCAGGTAAGAGTGAACGTACCCTGTAGGTCGGGGCGAATGTTCGCGAGCATTAGGAAAACGACAATGGAGCATTCCATGGAAACATCTACTTTTTGTCGCTTACGACTCGCTATGGTAGCTACCCTAATAAAATATGCTAGCTGCTAGGAAACACTGTCAATCTTAAAGCCTTGATATGTTACTATTATGCCGTCAGCTTACTAATTTAATTTCTCAAAAGTATTGAAAAGACAGTGTCGCTTACGACATGTTTTCATGGAATGCTCCCAATACACACTTATACTGTAAATATCAGGCGCTTCACTTCCCTGTTTTTCCGGAGGGTCTATGAGTCCGTAGGTGGAGCAGGCAAGAGTGAACGTACCTTGAAGGTCGGGGCGAATGTTCGCGAGGTGCAGGCGAGCGCCGAGCGCATGATGTCGCTCGAGGCCTGGCTTCAGCTCGTGTTTCTCCTCTGGGCACGGCTCTTTGTGACCTGGAACAAATGTGGACGTTAAATTTCTTTGTCGGTTAAATATTCTTACTCATAAGCCTCGAAGCAACTTCTTCCGCCTCCTGTCAGTAGCAACACAGGTGATGCGGAGTAACCTGTGTTGGTAGTGACAGGAGGCGAAGAACCTGTCAATGTTTTATCATTGAAGTGTCTTTTGAAAAGGGCGTATTTCCAATATATTTATTTAAAGTTTCACGATTATCACTCATATTTTAAAGATATCTCTCATTTGTCGCGATAAGTCTGCCTGCGACCACGAGTGTAATCATACTCGAAACGTCAATAAAATTAAACGTAAGCTTACACGATTAAGACCCGTTTATCATTAAAATATGGGCTTATTTCCACTCTGTAAACAAATGTTATTTCGTCTATGTTTTCATTAAAAAAAATCTCTATTGGCAAAGTGGAAATATGTCCTTTTGAAAAGATATTCCTTAATTATGGTACTGCTGCTTAGCTAAATAATTAAGCTTACAGTGGGACTAGGTTGACCTGTGTAAAATTCATTCTGTACAGTCAAAGACAAAATAAGGTGTACACAAAAATGTTCAAAAATATGTCCCAGTGCACTTTAATTCTGTGTAATAATCGTCGTAACATATTTATGAGCGGAATCTTTCGATACTTATTTTTGCACTTGACTGTATATCCAGCAGTGGACAGTAACAGGCTGATGATGCGATGTGACGAGGTACCTACTAAGGCTTCGGATACCGGTACTTTTTGGACAATACCGTACAAAAATACCGGTATTGGAAGCCCTAGTACCAACACTTTCGAACACAAAAGCCTTTTAATCGAAGAGCTATAATTAAACTCGGAATGTGAACACACACGAAGCTTCAATAGCGTTTTATAATTGTTAAAACAAACGCCGCGCGTTTCCAAAACTATGCGCAAGCGCGCACTAGTCGATTTTATTGTTAACCAGTCATCTTCGGTTTCGTAGCGTTGTTTTTGGCTTCGTAGAGAAATTAGAATCCTCATAGTTTCGTTCTGTTCTCGTTTGGTTGTCTGTAATTGGGTATGCATTTCTTTAGGTGCTTTAAACTTTTAGGGTTTTTTAAACATAATCAAGGATATGACAGTTTACGTCAGAAATCGTGCACTTTTACTAAAATGTCAGGAAAATATTAAACGTAAGTTTACGCGATTAAGACCCATTTGTCGTTAAAATATGTGCACTTAGGTTAAAAAGTTGTTTATTACATAAGACAATTAAAGATTAATGGGCTATGGATATTTAGTTTTGTTATTTTCTTTTTCTTTCTAGACAGTAACATTTCCAGGGTTTTCAGGTGAGACCATAAGAAACAAGTTTAAATTGGTCGCTTTGGAATCATTGAGATGAAACAATATTTCACAATAGAAAATTACTTGCACAATTGCACAACAATGTGGTATATATATGACTGAGTTTCGATTGACCCCAAACTAAATAGTATAGATTAACTTCTGCAACGTTGCACGGAAATTTATGTTTTTTTAATAACTCTTAAAATAAACGTTAACTGTGATCTTGCTTTCATTGCCAAGCTAATCTAGATCAAAATACACATATACGACTACAAAAGTTCAAAATACATCACATCAGCACCTCTGCTCAGTCCACGGCTGGACGTAGACCTCTCCTATTAACTATGCGTATACACGCATTAGGATGTAAATGCCCATATTGCCCACCATGGCCACGCTGGGCAAGCGGTTTGGCGATCGCAGTCATGTGTTCATTATGACGATGCTTCTGCCCATGATCAATCTACTATTAAGAATGGTCAGTGACACTTAAATCCCTTAGTCGACTCTTACGACACCCGCGGGAAGAGTTGGGGTGCTGACAAATTTATTTTTACTGCCGTCACCACACGGACAAACAAAATACGCCAAACATTAATAGTGTGGAGCATTTAAAGTTGCAGTCAAAGTTGTAGCCAAAAATTTTAGACTGCTGATTATAGTGATTATAATAGATGGAATATTTCAAACTCAAGGTCAAACTATTATTTATTCAAGTAAGCCTATTAATAAGCATTTTTTAATCGTCTGACACAAATGAGAGAAAAAAAACCCTACACCACTGGCCTTAGAAGAATCAGTATCTTATTAAAATAGCATGCAGAAAGTTATTACATACATGAAAAAATTATAATATCTACAACTATAGATGTAAAGGCCTCTAGTTGTCGGAATAAAGAGAAAAATAAGATTTAGGCATGTAAGAGTTCTCTAAGGGTCATGATTTTAATATTAAATAATAGTAAAATAGAAAATTAACAATTAAGTGACAATCACAAAGCAACTATTCTTATAAAAGACAACAATGCCTCAAATACAATATCAATAAGTCAAATATTAAATTAATAGGTACTATAAAACAAGGGATGTATAGTCTCTAAAGTCAATAATACCTACATAATTTTTGGGGATGTAAAGTGTCGTCAATGTCAGTTAATAAATAATAATAATGATTTGGATGTGTGAAGAATCTCTAAATGTCAATAAAAATTAAATAAAAAGGCGTATGAAACATGTTTTTTTTATTCGAAAATGGAAACCTTTTTAAAGTCATAACAGGTATATCAAAGCCAAGGCGTAAAAATAACTACTCAAGTATTTTTAATATCCTTTCAAGCGTTGCCAGTGTTGTGTCGGTTAAAATAGACTAGAGAATTATGACGAATTTAAAAATTGCATATTATTATGTGCCATAACCATATCCCCTGTGAATTTTAATACAAATGGCAAAAATACATATATATTGACGTAAATATGAATAGAACTGTTTCGTTTTATTTAATTTTTTAAACATAAATTAAATGCAATCAACGTTTGAACAAAATATATGAAGGACAAAACATTTGCGGCCTTATTCATAAAAAGTTACGCGCCCGCTGATGGGTCGTTGTTGACCGGATGGCTAAAAACGTTATTCATAAACGTTCAATAGCGCTATTCAGCCGCTCAAACCTACTATAAATCTCCCGAAAGTTATAGAGCCGAGGACCCTTCTATAACGGTCTTATAACTTCTTATTTAACAAGATGGCTGCTAAAATTTTGATCAGCTGATTTTTGACAGGTGCATGCGTAAGTAGGCAGAAGCGAAAAGATAAAGGTATGAAAGTCTGATTTGGTGTATAGTTTTTTATATCGTCTATTCATCTGATTATTATTAAATATGTATCCAGAGATACTTAATTATATTTAGATAGGTATTTAAAATAAATATCCGATGATTTATTGTAAGTAGTTACGCAGTTTCGATTTTCTCTACATGCAACATTACACGAATCAGAAATGGTGGGAAAACTAATCTCCAACTTTTTTAATTTAAAATTTTGTTGATAGTTTTTCAACCATTTCAACTTCAACGTCAATACGCAGTGAGACTCCATCATGCAGGCCTTAAACGGCCTTAAACGCTATTGATTCCATAAATAATTTGTGTAATCCGCCGCGGCGTCCAAAAATATATAACATAATAAGGGCAGATCCCATTGAGGATCTGCCCGATGTTGAATTTAGGCGGCGATACCGCTTTAATAAGGCGACTGTTTTGTATATAGTAGAGTTGGTGAAGGAAGACCTGAAGAAAGATCGCAGAGGAGCTGGCCTCACACCAGAACTTCAGGTTCTAACTGCAATTAGGTGTTGGGGTCGCAAGGAAGTAAATATTTATTTATTACTTACCCGTACTACTAACTGCCCATACCTAGGTACTAACTAGCCATACAATTATGTTTCGTTATCTGACCGTCATCGCAAGTACCTAATCATAAAGCTAACTGTTTTGATTAGTTGCCTAGGTAAAAGAATACGTAGTAAGTACCTAATAATTTCAGGTTCAAGATGATGATATTGATAATTTAATTATTTGAGATAAAAGTAAGTAACAAGGAATTAGGAAATATTTGCGAATTCCCGCTAGACAGCTGTCAAACTTTTTTTTAATTTGCGGTGAGACCACATTTTTGTCTATGATTTTGTCAAGGCGCCAACATATAACGCATCTAATCCGTTCAACAGCGGCTCAACAGTTATCGGAGAGATATTGAGCGTTTATGAATAACACTTCTTATAAACCGTTCAACAAGACTTATCGGCTCGATAACTATTGGGCCCCTCAAACCTTCAACAAGGAATTTTTATGAATAAGGCCGTTAATCTATGTATATAAATTGTCAGTTTTTGAAAATAAATATATAGATATAAAACATAAGCGATTGTATTTTGGAATGACATATTTTTTAAATAGTTCTGCTTAGTGACACCTAAAAAAGTACTTAACAGTGTCAACCATAGACGAGGAAATTTGAGGCATTCTGCCCCCAAATGAGCATATTTACATGAAAAACTACTTAAAACATAATAGAGAGTAGGTATTGTCAATTCTCTTATCCGTATTCCCATATCCCAAACCGATTGAAACTTGTTGAAAACGTTATTTTTGGATAAAGAGATAAATCGCATGAGTTTTTTTTTTTCGTAAAAACCCGAAAAACACGAGACATTTTCATTTGAATCTTAACATTTTCCGGAATTTTTCATCGCTATTAGTAAAGTATATTTCGTATTTCTTTTGAAGTATCAGGTTTATTGGTCCACTACAGGCCGAGAGGTAGAGTCAGGTAAGGCAAGAAATAGAAAATATAAACTGTCGTAAAAGTACTTACGGGGATCGACCCGGAAACTTTAGCTCGTTCGGGAGCCGGCAATAACGGTATTACGACTTTTATATAGTTTTTATGCAGTATATTCAATGAATACAATTTCTTAATGAAAATAGTAAATAGGTTAGTTGAATTGGAATATTCTTCAGTAGTTTTAAAACAACATATGTAGTTAGTAATAATGACCACATATTTTTAAGTTCTTGTGTGATACTGATAGGATAGGTTGAATTTCGTTTAATCAGGGTGTTCGATAATTTTCCCGCCACCAGGTAGGTGTGAGCTCCAAAAAGCTATCAGATTTACAGGTACTGAACATAAAGTATCAAAATTCTTTTGTATTTGGAAGTTTATTGATTTTGTAATAAATTCGCCGAACTAAAGAGCTCTAAAACAGGCGCGTAAAGTCACCGGTAGACTGGTACAGTCGCCATCAGATATATGGTAGCGGTCGAGGTCCCCAAATAAATCGGAGCAACATAAAATTTCAATGAATTCGTTACGTGAGAAAAGGGCAATAAATTAGAGGCATGTAATTCGTCACAAATTTAGGAGCAACCACTTTTCAATGAATTCGTAACGTATAATTAGGCAAAAATATCGGAACACAGAGATAATCAGAAATATCTGAGCAGTCAGGGTGGTCGCAAATATCTCAACATTTATGGAAAATATACCTTAGTGTCATATACACATCGCTTTAAATACTTTATGGTCAGCCACAAGTCTTGACTAGGTTGTCAATAATTTGAATTTAGAACAGAGTGGTTTGTTGTGACGTTCTTCGAAAAGAGTAGACATTTGTCATCGTGACAAATATATTTCTGTCTCTTTCGCAAATTGGACAGATATTATGCCTTATGCCTAAATCATTAAAATGAGTTATCTAGTTAACCGCTGTTTTGACGTATTGCCAAAATTGGCAAAGGTAACCATGAACAAGGTAAGGAGCAAAGCTAAATTTCGTGAGAAGATGTCGGGTACTCGGCGGTGGCGCAATAAATTTCGAGTAATAATTATATTGAAGTAGGTATTATTAAACAGTGATTACAATGGGATTTGAAAGTACTGTTGACACAACAGTGTATAAGTCAATCTAGAATATATATTCATAATCTTACAGGGTGGCCAAATAAGATATATCCACTTTATTTTTGAAATTTTATTCTATACATAACACAAAAGATATAAAGTATAACTGGTTAAATAGAATTATTTTGGATCGGCAATTACACATGAAAAATAATCAGACAAATATCCACCCAGTAGCATCGCAGATGCCAACCCTTTTCATCGCATTTTTCATCACTTTTCACACATTTCCGGCGTTATTTCAGTGATCGTGGTTCGAGTATTTTTTTTTATTGCTAAAGGTTCGTTGGCCAACTTGGCCAATTAGAAAAGACAAATCCTTTTAAATAACCCCACAGAAAAAAAATCAGGAGCTGTCAAATCAGGCGATCTTGGGGGCCAGTTAATGTCATCTTTTTATCACACTTGCTGTCTCAGCGCGCCATTGCTTGCATGCATAGCGGGAGTAATAGAAAAGAGAAATTCCCTAGGGAGTAATAGAAATGTGAGTACGTCATTTAATAATATATTGTCTTAAAACTAATTTTTTTGAAAGAGAAATTCTGAAACTATAAGACATACTAAGTACTATTTGTTTTTAGGGACCGTAATTATCTATCATCAATTTTAATTAAAAAACTGCATTTATACATTAAAAAAAAAACGTGTTGAATATGTGAAAACAATGTATTTTATTCATTTTAAACATCATGCTTCTTAGGGGATATGGTTCCTAAAAACAAATAACTACTATTTACTGCTTAAGACCTACACAATGGATATCCGAATAGAAATAGTGCAGATAAGTTTATTTTTTCAAAACAACCGGATTCGATTCCCCTGCTGGGTAGTTTTTTTTTTCAAATATATTAATGCAGTTTTTCTGTTTATTAAAATCGATGACATGGTTCCTAAAAACATATTTTCGTATATCCGATAGTTTCAGACATTCCCATACTGACTGATTTTAATGAGCCACCATTTTAGTAAAGCAACAATCGCATAAACATATTAAACAACCAAAAGAAACCAAGTTAAGAAACCAAGTTGCTGTACTATGTTGCGACCTGTCAAAAGCGTTCGACGTGGCAGACCATGACGTCCTAATAAATAAGCTAAAGCACTATGGTTTTGACGGTGCAGCGCTGACACTGCTGGCTGACATGTTACGGCACAGGAGGCAGATTGTTGTCGCGGACAGCGGTCGAGTACGATCCGACGCAGTGACCACCAACATGGGCGTGGCGCAGGGCTCCTCCGTATCTAATGTCCTGTTTTCGCTCCTACTTAATGATCTCCCGGAGGCCATTAACCTTGGAGATACGTATATGTACGCCGACGACGTGGCCGTGGTAGTGGAGGCCACGACCTGCGACGAGCTTGAGACCAAACTGAATTCGGTTGCCGCATCAGTGTCAAAGTGGTTCGAGACTAACGGCCTTATTTTAAATATAACAAAAACACACTACATCCACTTTGACCTCTCTGGCAGACAATTGAGACCTCTTTCAGTTTGGACTAATAACGAGCTCATCGAACAGGTCAGAAGCTCGTCCTTTCTAGGATTTGAGCTAGATAGCGGCCTAACCTGGAGCAGTCAAATAGACAAAGTGTGTGGGAGGCTAGGTACGGCATGCTATGCACTAAAGAGGTTGGCTCGGATACTTCCTGCGGATATCGTCCGAGCGTGCTACTTTGCGTCAGTGCACGCAATCATACAATACGGAGTAGAACTATGGGCGAAAACAGCGGATTGGGAGAGGGTGTTCCGCCTCCAAAAACGAGCGGTACGGGCCATTGTACGCATTCCTCAAACCGACTCAGCGAAACCACACTTCAAGGCGCTAGGCATCCTAACGCTACCCTCTATCCTAATTCTGCATATGGCAGTAACTGCCCGGGAAGATGCGGCACGTAAGTCCAGCAATGAAGCTCCACGGCCACGTAGATATCTGACCCGCAGCGCGTGCACCGCAAGGTTGCCCACCGTACCACACCGACTTACGAAGTCAGGAAGGTTGACTCACGTCCTGGGTCCTAAGGTCTACAACCAACTCCCAAGCGACATAACCGGTGCACAAAGTGACTCAATATTTAAGATCAGATTAAAAAAATGGTTGCTCGAGCAGGCGTTCTACGACCATAAAGAGTTCTTCGCAGGTGCTTAGTACCTAGGTTGTACTAAGCATTGTGTGACATATTGTTATTAAATTTAAATTATTGTACTGTTATATTTTACCTTTTTACTCGCATTATTCACCAATGACATGTAATATATATTACCAATAAAGAATTATGATTATGATTATGATTATATAATATCATATATGTATAATATCACTGTTACTGATGTCAAGCCTCCGCAGGCTACGTCTACCGCTTACTATCGGACGGTCCGTGTGCTTGTTTGCCACCAACATACAATTATCACTAATAATACACGTGCGAAAAGGAAATTCGTAACTCGTGTAGATTTAAAGCACTCCCTTCGGTCGTGCTTTAATTTCTCTCCACTCGTTCCACTCCACTTAATTTTTTTCGCACTTGTATCGTAATTTACTATTTTACTTTCAGAAATTCATTACAATTGTCACAAGGCTTAGAACGATTTTCGTAAATTCTTGATATGAGGTTCAACCTAAGTTGGAATTTCGCTACAATTGTCGTATTTTTGTGACAATATATAATTTTGCTTCGCTTAAAAGACGGTATTTATTGTTGATTGCTAAAAGTTTTTGCAATATATTTGAAACACAAACAACCACACGGCCCGTCTGATTATAAGTGGTAACCGTAGCCCATGGACGCCTGCAATGGGAGAAACAGTCAATTTACTATTCTCGGACTTGTCACCGTGGTAAAATAGGATCCGCAAATGACTTTTAGGTATTCTGTTCACCCTATATACTTTTTTAGTTCCGTTCAAATAAATCATTTGCTAGCTTTACGATTTTATTTACTTATCCCATATTAATATGATTACATCAATAAAAAATCAAAATTGAATTTACGCATTTTTCAATAATGATGCTTGAAAACTTCTCTTTTATCTAGGAAACTCATTTACTCACCCACAACAGTGCCGTCAAAATCATCTTTGACATTGACAACTTAAAGTAGTAGTAGTGACAACATAGTAACAAATTAAAACAAACTATGTAACGCAGACTTAAGGTGTATTTCCTATAAATGTTCCGATCTTTATGATCATCCTGGCTGCTTCGATATCTTTGAGTCGTGTTCGTTCCGATATCTTTACCTACTTGTACGTTACGAATTTATTGAAAAGTGACTGCTCCTAAATTTATGACGAATTACACGCTCCCAAATCATTGCCCTTTTGTCATGTAACGAATTTATTGAAATTTTACGTTGCTCCGATTTATTTGGGGACCTCGACCGCTACCATATTATCTGATGGCGACTGTACAAAAGAAAATTACTAGAACTTTGTTCATTTCCTGAAAATTAATATGGAACCGTTTTTTATTTATTTAATAAAGCAATATTCCTAAAATAGGTAATGGTTTTAAAAATTAATAAGCAACATTTAGACATAATTTTTTGATTTAAATTGCCTTTCAAAAACGGTCCCGAATTTTAGTTGACAAGTGTCACCCCACGTTCAATGCATCACGGCAATGAATTTGAATGTCAACCTATAAAAACTTAAACCGCCATTTAAAAATAGTTGTGATTGGTACATCAAAGTTTAAATTGGCGATATTCAATAAACAATTGTCAAAGATGTTGCGCCGAAATATGCGCGGCACAATTGAACAATTGCTTTTGGGGGCATTTTTAAGCTGGAGTTAGACGTCCATGTTATATAATGGTCACAGGAGAAATTATTGAAAGGCTTACTAAATCATTTTTCAAATGTTATATTGAAAAGTTCTGACAATCATTTTCCGTACAAAATGTGTCGGTTAAGGGTCTCACTAAACCAATCGACGCGGAGTCGGCTTTCGCCGAGTGTTTTACACCACACTATTCGCATTTAGCCGATCGACCGTCTCCGCGGTTGAACACCTGCGTTAAGCAGTCTCACCCTCCTTACGGCCGTAGAAAGGCTCGATCGGCTGCGATTTGCTACCGCAACAGCTGTAAAGCGGCGGTCGGCTCTCCCGTGCTCCGTCCTGCCGTCGAGACGTCAGATAGCACGCGTACAGCCGCCGAGTCCGACGAACAGATAGATAGGACAGCGGGTGATCGGCAATCGTAAATCTCATTTTTGGAGACTAGTTGTTAGTAACTAGTTTGAAATTGAACAGACATGTATGATTACGACAGTATTACTTCGTGTTGTCAGATCTATTGCAGATTTTAATGTGGGTAATAATTCAAATGAATAAATACAAACGCATCAGTAGCTACTTCGGCCGTCATCGGCTCTTTTCGGCCGTCGTCAGCTATGTTCGGCCGTCGAAGACGCTGAACGGCTTCCGCCAGCTCTGACCGGTTCTTATCGTAGGTACTCGGCCGTGATCGGAGCCGTTCGGCACCGTACGGCGGTATTAGGAGATTTAGGAATGCGAACGTGTGCGTTAGGCTGCAAACGGGGTCGTACGAATGCGAACAGCTTTATGGCAAAACGCCGTTTTCCCGTCGAAAGACGTCGTTTCGCGTGGGCCGAGCCGATTTACGATGTCCTCGCTCTTATTGCGTTGACATAAAGCTTTTTCCGTACGCGATTAGCCGAAACGGCGTCGACTAGTTTGGTGAGACCCTAACTTCAAACTCAGATAAATAAATCCACTCTAACCACTTTCCCATACAAAAATATTCTTCAGAGATTTATTGAAAAGAGTTATAATTCTATGATTTCAAAATATTTTTTATTTATATGTCTAAGGCATTAAAGAAAGCGATCCTGTTGGACAAATTCAGCTTATAAACCATCTGAACTAGTCTAGCTTTAAGGGTAAAAAAATAGGATTTAGGTAACATTGATATCGATTGCAATTTTATTTTGACAAATCTTAGTGTGGATTTGTATAATTTTGAAATAACAGACTGGTTTTCAATTCGAAATCAGGAATATGATTTTCTTATTATATAATCAACTAATAATTACATTTCCTGTAACGCACTAAACTTCGACTTGTTTTTATTCGACTTATGTAAGTTTAATAGTATACTTGAATTATTGTGTTTCGTTACTTGTTTTTATTCGACTTATCTAAGTAAGTACTAGTAGTAAGTATACTTTAATTATCGTGTTTCGTTACTTGTTTAGTGTTTTAGCATCACCTACTCCATGTTTAAGCTGTTTTTATTCCGCTATCTTAAGGTTGTCTGGAAGAGATCGCTTTTTACCGCCCATTGTAATTGCACCTGATCGATGAATCGAAAGCTTGTAACTTGTAATACAAGCGAAAGTCCTTATCATATCAATGATGTTAAAAAGAGACTTCCACTTGTATTACAAGTTACAAGCTTTTGAGAAACGGGCCTCTGTTATTCTACTGTTATTTTGGTGTGCAATAAAGAGTATTGTTTTGTATTTTTTGACCAAATTCCTACAAATCTTTTAAATAATTTTCAATAAATGTAGTTCTTTCCCGCCCTATTTAAGCACTCTTGTTCCCTCTTATTTTAGAAAAATATTTTTATAAAAAAATTTAGTTATCAAAAAAAAAACTTTTATTTTGTCATAATTAACCTTTTTTAAACGGTACAAACTATGGAAATAAAAGATATACTTAGCATAAATAAAGATCAAAAAAATATTAAATTTCGTCAAACAGTGCTCTGTCAGCGACGGATATTTTTCCGATAGTTTAGAATGTAAAAGCCAAATAGCAGCAAAACTAAAGTGGCACTTAGGCTGAACACGTTTGAAGTGTGCCTGAAGACTAGGAAGCCAAAAATAGCGACCTTGTGGATCCTGCAAGACCAAGATATCGGTGAAGATAGAGCTTGACGCCTTTTAGGGTTCCGTAACCAAAATGGCAAAAACGGAACCTTTATAGTTTCGCCATGTCCGTCTGTCCGCAGCATAGCTCAGTGGCCGTTAATACTAGAAATCTGCAATTTGGTACAGGTATACATATAAATCATGCCAGCAAAAAGGTACAATAAAAACTAGATTTTTTTATCGGGTTCCTCGTTCCTCCCTAACTTGTGAAGTGGGGATGATTTTTATCATTTGGTCGAATCCTATAGTGTGGGATATCATTAAATAGGTCTCTTGAAAAGAATAAGGGTCTTAAAGTCAATATTTTCGGAGATAATCGCTCCAGAAGAAAAAAAAATGTGTCCCCTCCTCTAACTTTTGACCCGCAGGTCCAATAAATATGAAAAAAACCATGTATTGTGAGCTTATAGAGTACTTTAAAATAAAAATATTTCGAACATAATCGGCCCAGCCGTTTTTGAATAGCTACGGAACCCTACGACAAATATTGTATCGAACTAAACCAAGCACGGATAACCTAAACCAAGAAAACGGTGGAGAAAGGTTTGACATCTTTTTTCCCTATAACATAATAATTGTAAGCAGCTAAACTCAATTGGGAGGCTTATCAAATGATTGGTGCGACGGTATGACACTGCAAGTACTTCCCGTCTTTTACTGAGTCACTAGAAGAGGGATGGATAGTTTATATACCGTCTTTAACTGCTGAGCTGGACATGTCAGCCATATGCCTGAAGACTTGTGAACTAAGACAGTCACTTTGTGGGTTAATCAAAGACCTAAACCAAGAACACGATGGAGAAGGGCTTGACGCATTTTGTCCCTTTTGACGAAAGATGCTAAAGTATGAGAGGCAGGGATGGGAGGAAGAAAGAGAGGGAAGCATTTGCTTAGTAGTGGGGCACTATGGGCTCATCATTGAGATGAACTTTAATTTTTTTTATGTTGGCACAACAAAGTGGCTCCACTCCACCTGATAGTAAGTGAAAAGTAGAGCCCAAATCGCGGCGGCAACGAACAGGAGACAAGCAGTAACCTGTCCAATTTTAAATTGGAATGAATCTGTTCAATAAACTCTGATTCAATTTAAAATTTATTAATATTTTTTTTTATGATCTAGTTTAAATTCTAATAAGACTCCTACAGGGTGAAATGCAAGTGTCTAAATATTGGAAAAAAGTGATACAATAAAACTGAATTAAATTGTTCATGACCACAGTATCCAGATCTAATGCTTGTTTCGATTTTTTTTAAAAGGTTATAAAACTCTACAAATGACTCTATTTTTGACTAGTAAAATAGTGTGACCAACATTTTGTGTTCGATGCGATGGTTCCTTAATAAAATTCTCAATAAAATGTATTTTCAGGGTTCCTTCTCTCAAAATCCATGAAACCCACAACACAAGCCTTAATTGAGCTTACCTCGGGACTAAGGTGATTTGTGTAAGATGTGCCAAGATAATTATTTATGGGATATACAAAGGATCATAAAAGGTACCCTACTAATTTATTTTAGATAGGTAAATAGTTTGTAAGTAGTGTTTTTGTAAAGTGGACCTTGTTATTATGCATTCAGTCTTGTGTATTATTTCATTTAATTTTAGTAAAAAAATATTATTATGTCGTGGTTTTGTCTAGTTCTACAAAAACCTATCAGTCAACTTGAGAGTCTCTTCCTTTCAGGATTTTGGAGTCGGTTAACAAATTTTGAAGCCGGTTAGCAAAATTTGAATTCAGCTAACAAATTTTGAAGTCGGTTAGCAAAATTTGAAGTCGGCTAACAAATTTTGAAGCCGGTCAATAAATTCTGAACACGGTTAACCAATTTTGAAGGCGAATCTCGCCTATTGCGATTTTTTATAGTTTCCACGTGCACGGATCAGTGCTTAGACACCACCTAACAAATTTTTATGTACCTACGTACTGATTTTTCAATCCCCAGTTAACAGTAACTGTCAAATAAATGTTAACTCTATCCTTTTTTGACTGATGACCAGCGATAAGGATGGTAATACTTTTAACTGACGGATACTTTTAACTGAGGATTGAAAAATCAGCCCTACATCAAATTTAGATATACCAAGGATATGTTTGGTTAGGTTAATTAGAAGATTTAATTTATGTATACAAGTTGTATAGTTTTAAAAACAAGGTTGCATATTTAGAAAAAAAAGATTAATAAATTTTGATGTAAGGTAAGTTAGGATAAGATGAAACTGTTTTCATAATGGGGAAAGACGAAAAGTCGTCCTTCTTGCACAGCGTCTGTTGGTAGCATTTTGTCTTACCCCATTAAAAAACCCCTCTTACCCCCACCTTACCTTACTTGAATTAAAAAAAAACTTACCTCCAAGAGCTGTCGCCGTGAGGTTGTTGAGCATGGCCTCGAACGGCCACCCCTGCTGGCCGCCCCCTATGTCGCCATCGGGCTTCCCCCCCCTTCGACCATGCCCCACTAGTCCCACCACTATGTCACCACACACCTACAGTCACCACTTTTCAAAGTTTCACCACACACAAAAAAAATTTTTTTTTTGCAATTTTTTTTTATATTTTAAACAAAATGTCAAAAACGACAAAATTCCAGCGAAAACCCCGCCTTAATACAAAATAATTAGCGCTATATTACACCCAATTAGTTTTAATTACAACTCCGTTCAACTTATTTACACACTTAATTTTTGTTATAAAATTAATATAGCCCGTTTAGTATCAATTTGTATGAATTTGCAGTTTGATTGGTTCGCCCTTAAAATGATCGCTTAATGTGGAACCCGACGGCCGACTGCTACAAAAACATCTAGTGTCCATATCGTCTTCCCCGGCGGTCCCCTGCAACATATACCTGACTCCTTCTATCTTTCCGACCCCCCGTATAGCGCCGTCTCGCG